>CM050163.1:229560307-229662807 GCA_027410445.1 Discoglossus pictus
TCTCTCTCCTTCTCTCTCTCCTTCTCTCCTTTCCCACAAAAAAAAAACATTATGGTGGTTTTATGGCACTGCCAGCAAGCTCCAACTTATCACAAATCTGAGCACTTTTTCCGTGGGAAAATCATATTTGGCGCTGTCCATGCTGCCTACCTAGAGGTATTGAAGGTAACTATATTGTAATCTGCTTGCAGTGGCCACATTGGCCAGGGCTGGGCTAATTATGGGGCACAAGATATCATAGCCTCGTCCACCTTAATGAGCATGCCCAGTTTGAAGTAGAATGTTTTTTTTTAGTCCAGCATAATTTCAAAAGTAAGAATAAGCATTAACTTTTATTTATTTTAAATTGCATACTGTTTTGAATAATCTATGTCCAACAAACAGACATATGAACTTTACTTGGAATTGCACTACAGTGGTTATTTAAGTCACAAATCGTACTGGATTCAAAATTATGTAAATAGTTTTAGCTTCTCTTTAAAGATAAAAGATAAAAGATACATTTAAATTATAATAGATCCAGATGTGTAGCCATCTTGTAGAGGGCTTGTTTCCATGACTTTTTCTAATAAAAACATAGGGCCCTTCTCTATTGGCCAATTCGTAAAATTATACACACTTAAAACTGCTACATATTCTATTAGCTACTTGCAATCCGATTACAAGTTATCCACCCACAATCACTACAGGCCAGTCATAGACGCAAAACCTGCCTTAGAACTCTATTGGTATTAGCACAACTCGACTATTATGAGATTTAACTATTTAAAGTACACAAAATCAATGTTCTATTAGACCCATAGATTGCAAATAAAGTCTGAGTTGCAATTGAAAAAAGTATCAAGTTTCTGTCAAAAATGGCAATTATACACAAAATACTGTACTGTAAAAGCACAGGAAGGCATGGAAAGACATTAGAATTAACTGCACAACAGTCTAAAACCCACAAATATGCAATTAAAAATATTATTTTTAAATGTTATTTCTGAGTAATATCGATCCCAGCCAGAGTCACAGCATTAGATACATATCATGAAACCCACATGGACTAAAACAGATGATTTAATGCATCTTATAGATTGCTGGATTGCGAGGCCGATTGGCAAATATTACTTAATAGCGAATTGCCCGTCAAAAAATGACGGCAATGAAATTGTAAGTGAGCTAAGGGTGTTTGGTGTATATAATGTGGCTGATGTAGCGTCGTTCGTTTTCTATGTCGTGCAAGTTTTTCATAATGTTAGTTTTCTATGTCGTGCGAGTTTTTTTCGGAATATGCCTAGCTGTTTGGTGGGCTTTTTCGGAATATGCGTAGGTGTTTGGTGGTGTTTTGCGTGTTTATGGTTGTGTTTTGCGTGTTTAGGGACATTTTTTCTGTCGCTTAGGTGATTTTCGGGTCTCTAAACTCCGAAATGTGTGGTTAAATGAAGGTGTAACTTCACTTGCAGAGGTCCTCGGTGCCCCCCCCTTGCTGTGAGTAACCTTTTTATGTGTTGTTTGTTTGTATTTGTTGTGTTTGTAATGTTTTTGGTGTTGCGCGGGTTGCGTCCTTGTTTTCTAATTTCGTAGGTGTTTTTCGGCATATCCGTAGGTGTTTGGTGGTGTTTTGCGTCTTTAGACTGCTGTAGCCTCTTTTTCGTTTTTTTTTACGGCCATTTTTTCTCTTGCTTAAAGAATTTTTTAGTCTTTGGCGCTCCCTGCCAGCATCTGCGACCCTCGCTTCGCAAGCGTTAGCAACAACTCGTATGCTCACAACTATATATGTGACTAGCGAATTGCCCGTCAAAAAATGACGGCAATGAAATTGTAAGGTAGCTAATGCTGTTTGGTGTATAATAATGAAAGATGTAATACATTAATAAATGAATATGTAATGCTGTTTGGTGTATAATAATGAAATATATAATACATTAATAAATGAATCTACTTTACCTATTTTGAAGCATTGTGTTGAAGAGCTGTCAATGTGTTTTGATGTTGCTGCAGCATTAGTGGTGGGGAGCTGCTGTGTAAGCATGCTGAATGTGTGCAGTGTAATACTGTACGTGCGCGAGGCGAAACCGTTGGCGTAGTGGTGTAGTTCCGCATTGGCGTAAAATGGCGGGTTATCTGTGGTATGCGTCTTTGCGGATTATCCGTCAGTGCTTCGTTGTGGTTTTCGAGTTTTGTGTGGTGTTTTGCGTGTGTGTTGTGGTGTTTTACGTGTTGAGAGTGCTGTAGCCTCGTTTTTGTTTTTTTCGTCGGCCATTTTTTCTCTCGCTTAGCGATTTTATTAATGTCAAAAGTTTTTTTGTTTTTATTTAAATGAAGGTGTAACTTGGTTTTTTGAGGTGCTGGATGGTCCCTCTTGCTGTAGGTAAGCTTTTAATGTGTGTGTTGTGTGTATTTATTGTGTTTTAAATGTTTGTATGTCGGCGTGCTGCATCCGATTTTTGCGAGGTCGTAATGTCTGGTAACGTGTCTCGTATGGTGTTTGCGTGTGTAGCCTCGTTTTCGTTTTGTTCGGCGGCCATTTTTTCTGTCGCTTAGCACATTTTTTAGTGTCTAAACTCTTTTATTTTGAGTGAAATTAAGGTGTAACTTGCATTTTTTAGGTCCTGGATGCTACCTCTTGCTGTAGGTAAGCTTCTTATGTATGTGCTGTGTGTATGTATTGTGTTTTGAATTTTGTAATGTTCGCGAGTTGCGTGCGAGTGTTGCGAGGCCGTAATGTGTGTGAACGTGTGTCGTATGTTGTTTGCGTTGCTCCTAAAATTTAGCGAGTGTTGTAATTTGTGTGTCATGTTATTTGCGTTGCAATGTGAAGTTTGCGAGGGTCACAGTTGCTGGCATGGAGCGCCTTTGGCGCTCCATGCCAGCAACTGAGGCCCTCGCCCAGTGCCCTCGCTTCGCGAGGGCCTTGGCTTGCTGTGCGAGCCCGCAAGCATTAGCAACAACTCGCATGCTCACAACTGTATATGTGAATTGCCACTAATTAATTCTTAGCCTCCGATAGCAGATTACGTGTAACTTCCATGTTTTACTGACATCATGATGATGATCTCATTTACTATTGGCTGTGTCTAAGAAATAAATTATGGGCTTGCTTAAATATCGTCATTGTATGATCACTCCCCCTGAAATCAGACTTAAAAAGGCAAGGCTACGAGTTCAGCCTTAAGTTCAGAATGTGTAAGCTGGAGTCAATAGAATACATCTAAAAAAAAAACACCTGCAGCCATGTATGAGGTATATGCGAGCTTCTAATAGAATAGGGCCCATAGACAGCACTTTGTGGGTTCTGGATACTGACAATGGTATATGCTCAAAAACAATTTCACAAACTGTATTCTGTGGAACTCTTGGGTTCCATTAGTAGAGGCCATGGGTCCTAAAAGACAATCTCACCAATATATTTCTCTTTTAGGAAATTAGGTTTAATAGTTTGATATTTGGATTTTTCCCTTGGTGTATAGGGCTCTAACAGGAAGTTTTATAGGAGCGGTTTTAGGATCCTGAGTTTCTATCATTTGGTTTTGGAGCCCTAGCTAAATCGTTCTGGGAAACACAGCACTAGAAGGCCCCAGTTCTTAATACCCCCAATATATTTTGCACAACAGTCAAGAAAGATGAATTGTTTAAATCTGCCAAATCCTTTAATAGTTTAAAATGAAGAGATTAAAAAACTGTTTATAAAAGAATGTGCCAAGAATGTTAATTGCATTTCTTATTGCTGAACAATTATTGGCATTTATAACATTTGCACACATTGTATGTTTGATTTAATGACATGTTTATAATAAAGAAAAGATGACAGTTAATTAACTATTTTTGGCTTATTCTTGATATTGCAATGTTATTGTATCAATGTTATTTAGACTGTAAGTTTGCATGTTTTCAATCTTTTAAGGTGCTTTAGGGAATACACTTTTGATTTAAGCTCAATAACAGCTTGAAATGCTAAACTTGCCAATGATATAATAAATACCTTTCCGCGTTCTCTCCTCCCCAGTAATTTAATCACAATCCTCAGGCTCCAAGCCTTCAGGAGATGCTGAAACCAGACAAGATGGAACAGCAAACAGAGCCTTAAAATGATGCTTTTCTCCTAAATGTTACCAAGCTCATGCTTTACACTGCTGCTAATGTTGTTAGTTTGTTACATATATCAGAGAGATGACGTTTTTCCTAAACTCCACTGGTCTTTTAAGGGGAAACCTCCGTTTATGAATGGATGTGAATTGTCTGTATAAAAATAGTTTGTTGTTACTAAATGTGGCTTATTTCTGTTTGTTCATACATAAATTCTTAAAGGACTAGGTTTATATGTTTTGTCGTAATTTAGAATAAAAGATAAATAAATCAAAGTACTCTGTTTTTTGCCTTTCAGGGTCAACGTTTGTGAAGTTGGATTTCATCTCCTGTAAACCCTGGGACTCGCCCGTGAGACTCGTTAGAAGCAGCTCTACCATAACCACTCCACGCCAAAAGGTCTGTTTAATATGTTGTGCAGTTATCTATGCCAAGAAGCCTCTGAGATTATCGGAGTGGGATTGAACATTAGTGTTACGCTGTTGCGGTAATACCATTTTAGTTGTATGGACTCTACTCAATTCTGCATTAGGTTAGTTGGACAAAATGTGAAAATTGTGTGAAGTTTTAGCAAAGAACCAGTGGCCAATGTAAAAAAATGTGTTTGAAATCTTTGAGTCTGGCTAAGAGCATAACTAGATAGAGAAAGAGTCAGAAAGCAAGTTTTTGTTTGATGCTCCTGTCAAATCCTGAAGGCATCTATTGGTGAAAGGTCTGTTTGTGAGAGGGGGGTTTACATTTGTGGAGAGCAGAGTATGTATGTATTGACAAGCTGCCTGCTTCTGTGCATGTGCAGGTGTGGAGGGTAGGTGTTAAATTCTAGAAGATCCAATTATTTAGCAAGCCCTCCTCCCCCAACCCTCCCTCCACTGATAGATTAAGGTAAGTACATCCCTCTGGCTTCAGGCTGTCAGGAAGTGTTGAAACAAGACAAGATGGAATCACCTGCTCATAAACAGGGTTTAAAAAAAAAAAAAAAAGTCAGCTATTCTTTATAAGTTTTTTTTTTTATGTACATAGATAACACATAGATTAGACAGATGCTACTGTTAGCTTGTTACATACTTCACAAATGTGTTGTTTTTTTATTAAACTACAGTGGTCTTCTAAAAAAACGCCTTTTTATCTGTAGCTGTATTGCATCTTTATGTTTTCCCTACATTTTTAATCTACAGGTATTTATTATAGGAGTTTTGTAAATCTGGAGAATTAATTATAGCCATCAGTTTCTTTATGTCAGGTTTAATATTCAATGCAAGTGGTTCACTATAATAGAATATCTTATACTCCAAGTAAAATTGTTGGCTCCCGCTATTAGTCTCCATTTGGGAACTGCTGTAATAAGGTCCAACGGTTAAGGGGGAGATGTGGACTAAGTCCGACCTATTCCAATGTACTTCACCACCTTACGTGATATTCATCAGGGGAAGGTGGAAGTGTACGATGCCATCTTTATATACATGTGACTATCTTGAAATTATTAGCTCCTTGTATACACAATGGTCAGAAGAAATCGTTTTTCTTATCACACATAAACATAATTCAATAAAGAGAGGGAGGGAGAGGTTGGGAAGCTGGGAGAAAGACAGGGAGGCAGAGAGAGGGCACAGAGAGAAAGAGGGCGCACAGAGAGAGAGAGAGAGAGAGACAGTGCAGTGATAGAGAGGGCACACAAAGAAAGACAGCACACAGAGAGACAGAACAGACAATTGAACAGAACAGATAATACCATCATTTATGACGGGCAGGTTATTAGTGAAATATATAATGTTCAGAATAATAAAGCCACCAGTCCATAAGAATGACTCCTGACAGAGCATTACTATTATAAATCACACAAAAATATTTTAACATGTACTAAAAATGTAAATCTATTAAAAGTTTTAGTGTAAAATGTAATTTTAATAAATCTTTTAAATATCAAAATGATGTCTTTATTAATAATCCAAAATATATAGGGAAATTTCATATTAGCATTAATAGGCCCTCCAGTGTTTGATATTCTATTTTCAGCATAATTATTGGCTTCAAAGTAGGTGGCAAGATTAAAGGAAGATACCATAAAGATAGGTTTATAGAATATTAATGTTATATTTTCACTAGGGACTTGCCCGTCAAAAAATGACGGCAATAGAATTGTAAGGCAGGTAATGCTGTTTGACCCAGACATTAATTTATGTGGTGGTCCGAGATCCTTCGGCGCTCATTGCGAGCCTGTTGGTTGTTGTTTTTTTTTTCTGATAGGCGCTTTTGCTGTTATTGTTTGGTCGGTGCTGATCTGCTTTTTGCACTTATTGCAAGGCCTTGTGTGCTATGAGCAGCGTTGGCACTCGTTTTGAGTGGCGTGGTGAATGGCTTTTGTGTTTATTGTGTTTTTTTTTGTGAATATGTATTTTTGTATGCTAATTAAATAATAAATGAATATACTATACCTATTTGGAAGTAATATATGCAGGAAGCATTGTGCTGAGGAGCTGACAATCTGTTTTGATGTTCCTGCAGCAATGTCAGTTTGCACTGTTGTGGAGCTGAGGTGTAAGTGTCAGCAATGTGTGCAGTGTGTAGTGTAAATAGGCTGGGTGCGCAAATAGAAGCCGTTAGAGTAGCTGTGTACTTCCGCATTGTGTAAGTTAGTGTTGTAAAATGGCGGAGAATGTGTATGTGGTAAGCGCCTGTCGATGATGTAGCGTGTATCTTTTTGAAAAGCCGTATGTGCTCTTTTGCGTGTTTAGGGTCCTGTAGCCTCGTTTTCGTTTTTTTCGGCAGCCATTTTTTCTCTTGCTTAGCGGATTTTGGTGCGTCTAAACTCGGGAATTTGGACTTAAATTGAGGCGTAACTTCACTTGCAGAGGTCCTGGATGCCCCCCCCCCCCCCTTGCTGTGGGTAAGCTTTTTATGTATTTTTTGTGTGTATTTATTGTGTTTTTAATGTTTTCAGATGCGCTCGATGTGGCCGTTAAGGTTGTATTTTTGCGAGGTCGTAATGTTTTTTTTTTTAAGTCTCGCGTCTCGTATTTTTTTATGCTTAATTTATTTTGGCAAAATAAAACTCACTGTATCTCCAAGGTTACCATGTTCAAACATAAATCAAATGGAGGTCTCTCCTGTCCCCACCTGAAAATATATTTTAAGGCAGCTCAACTAGCCTTCTTCCCAATTGCCCACTCCCCTACCAACCAATCTCTCTGGATTCTTATTGAGAATTTGATGATTGTTCCATATTCATGGCATTCCTTAATATGGCTCCCAAACTCCTTGACCTTACTTTGCAAACTCGTTAATTCGTATATAAAACACTCTGTTTCTATCTGGTCATGGGCGGTTCAAAATGTAATTTAATTCCTAGATATTCCACCCTCACCCCATATCACCCAATCCTAGTTTCCCCATGCCGTTCTTGTCCATGGCACTTACTTGGTGGAAATCACATAACCTCCTAACAGTAATTTCTTGGTACAGAGAAAATTCTATTATGTCATACACTCAGTTAAAAGAAGATTTCAACATCCAGATCCAGGAACATTACACATACTGCAGAATTAGGCATTTTCTCACTTCCATGGAACATTCCCAAGGGAAACCCACCTCAAACTGATTTAGTAGGTTATGTGCCTCATCTCCCCTTACCAAAGGCATACTGGGTATTCTGTATAAAACGTTTAACTCCCTCCTAGTTAACTCCCCCTCAAAAGATATTCGAAGATGAGAGGAGGATTTAAATTGCACTTGGGAGGTTGAGACCTGGCAAAAGTCATGGCGGAACTTGTCTAGAGGGTCCTTTTACAGCAATATATTGGAGACCTCTATTAAGGTTCTCCATAGCACTTACATCACTCCAGACAAATTATACAAATGGAAGCACTCTCCTAGTCCTAATTGCTTGAGGGCTTGCCAGGCTCCTGGAACTTTCTTTCACACTTGGTGGTCCTGCCCCCATGTCACTCCAATACAATGAATGAGAGTCTTACCCACCTATTGGATGACTCAATGCCCGCATTTTTTAAAATTTTGGATCCCTGGATAAGTTCAATTCATAGCCCCCTATAACATAACACTTTTCTCTCTTTGTAAATCTTCAATGCCCAAACAAAATAAGAAGTGTTGGGGGCGGTCGGAGGCCGGAGGAGATTGAACTGGACAGGTAATTTACAATTCTTGATAAATGTGAGGTACACATATTCCAAAATATTTGAATCTTCACACGACCCCCTCATTTGAACCTGTGTTCCTTTTTCTAAACATCCTCTCCAGCATAACTCTGAATGTGTGCTTGAGTCTATTTTATTTAGTACCGTCAGTACCCTATACCATCTATTCACCACTTTAAAATGCATTTCTTTCAGTAAACTACACTTCATACTTTTTTTCCGTTGACAAACAAGCATCAAACCATGTCAAACCATGGATGACTCAATGTCTGCATTTTTTCAAATGTTGTAAGTCCCGCGGCTCGTATTTTTTTGTGTAAGTCCGTAGTTAGTGATTGCGTGTTAGATCTATTTTGGTAAAGTGCCTCTTGTGTGGGTGTTTGTAACAGTGTGTGAGGCGTCGTAGAGCCTCCACCTCCGCAAATGCGGCCCCTCGCTTTGCAAGGAACGCAGTTCTTGGGAGCTCGTTTTGCGAGCTTGCATAGCGTGACGAAGATTTGTAGTTTGACAACTATTATATGTGATAGATATTTTCATCTATGGGAATATATTATGTTATATCCTCCTATTTGACTATTTCTATAAATTACATAGATTACATTTTGCATTACTAAAGAAGTTAATTTGATTTGATCTGTTTTGATTTTAATCAGTGCAGATCCCACATAGATGAATAGCCAATGGAAACTTATATATTTATAATATTATGTCTTATTAATAATCCAAATCTACTTTCTATAATGGACAACAATCTAAGAAAATTATATAGTCCAATTTGTATAAAATTTTTAAATTAGAGCAGGTTGAATCTATCATGGGTAAGTCAGATAGCGATTATAAAAATGGTCATCCTCCCAAAAATAATGTATATTTTAAGAAGCATTCCGTTAAAAATCCATAAAAGAAGTATTAAGGCGCTCATTGTGCTGGTAGAGATGAGCGCCACAGCCACTCACCCCGAGACACGTGGAACTTAGATAAAAAGAGCACAGAAGCCGCTCACTGCACCTTAGCAACGCCCGCAAAATTACGGCCTGTACAACTTCAATCAAAGCCAGTGACACTTAACTCAAGGTAGTAAAACAGGGAGAGAGGCTTGCAATGAGTGCCAAGGGGGCTCAAGTACGAGGCCTAAAAAGTACACCGGGGGAGAGGCTTGCAATGAGCGCCAAAGACGTTCATCGCGGGGCTCGCAATGAGTGCCAAAGCTGCTCAGAGGGGCCATAACCTCACATTCGGTGACAAACCGCATTACCATTGCTTCACATTTTATTGCTGTCATTTTTTGACGGGCAAGTCGCTAGTGAGTTAAATAAGATTGAGCCTAAGGTAAAATGGAGTGAATGGAATTTGAATACGATTGGGGACTTATGGACTAATGGTCATATTAAATCATTTGAGGAGGTAATGAGGATTAATAATTTACCTAGTTACTACTGGCTATACTTAGGTACACTGAGACAACTATTATACATATAATTATAAATAATATACAAGAGTATAGTGTGGTGAAAAGGTTTGCGCTCACCAGATTGGAAAGGGAATGTCTAAAGGTTAAAATTGATATCTCTATTTCCCATTGTGGTACGATATTAAAAGAGGTGAGAAGTAAAAATAAATCTCCTGGTATGGTCAGTTGGGAAAGGGACCTTGGGGAAAAGTGGGAAGAAAAAACATGGTTTGATTCTTGTTTGTTAACGGAAAAAAAGTATAAAGTGTAGTTCACTGAAAGAAATGCATTTTAAAGTAGTGAATAGATGGTATAGGGTGCTGATGGTACTAAATAAAATAGACTCAAACACACATTCAGAGTTATGCTGGAGAGGATGTTTAGAAAAAGGAACACAGGTTCAAATGAGGGGGTCGTGTGAAGATTCAATTATTTTGGAATATGTGTACCTCACATTTATCAAGAATTGTAAATAGAGATATAAATTTCTCACCAGAATCTTTTCTCTTTCATATTTTTAAAGCGGAAATAGAATATAAACATATAGGTACTTTAATACGTATACTTTTGGTTATAAAATGGTTGATAGCCTAGCAATGGAAAGTAGGTTATTTTCCCACTTGGAATGAAATAAGAGCTATCGCAGCCCGCAAAAGACAATTAGAAATGGACTTTGCACTAACAAATGGGTATCATGGAAATACAATATCTCTTAAATGGTCTTCATGGGACAGGTATACAGACTCTGTTATACGGTGAACCGGTGGAGGGTGAATCTTCTCTGCACCTTAGGGTTGTGTGTTAAACATGTTTTGTCCAGTTTTTTATATTGTGCAAATGTATTTTATTACTATTACCGGTATTTTTTTCAATATAAAAAAAAAGAGAAATAAAAAAATAAAATAAAATAATAATATTATGAGACATTCTGTTTTTTTTTATCTTTTGCTACATTGTACTATAATAATTTGCTAATTTTAATATGCTTATTAAGAAAATCTTACTTTTTAGATTCATATTCCCAACTTGCATTTTGAATTTGATTTAGTGGTAATACATATAATATATATTTATTTTTCCAAAGACTATAGATACATTTTTTTACCATAGTGGTTCTTTAAGTCATGTTATGAAACTCACAATGCCACAAAATAAAAGCAAATTCTGGGTTTGATAAAACTATAGTTGTGGGAAAGAACTATTCACTGAGGTTACAAATCTCCCCCTTATGAGATGTCTTCAGATCTATAGTTGGGTCTGGATATCGTTATGTCAGACACTGGCTTTCTTTCAGTGAAATGAGACTGTCCAATGTTACACACAATACTATTTTTCTTCTGTTTTTAGAAGTACAAATGTTTTAAATATGAGCAGAGAAGATATTTGGATGCAGTCCAGTGAGGTTTGAGTTCTTATTCATCTGGATTTAATGAAATAATTTAAATCTAAATCCACATGAAAAAAATTAAATTGTTCATTTTAGGAACATTCTCTTATTCAATTATAGCCATTAATTATATGTGTTTTTCAAGTAAATTAAGCAATTTACTACGCAAGGATTTTGTTTATTTTTTTAAAATAATTTATAGATTAAATTAGATGTTTGATGTTAGATTATAGTTTATCATGTATAGTACCTTGTACATGCCCACATTTTGTAGTGTTACAACCTGGAATTAAAAGTGATTTCATTGGGATTGTCAAAATAGTCCTTAAGGTTAATATAGGAAAATAATGTGCATATTTTTCAAAATTATTTACAAATGAACTGAGAAGTCTTCATTGACCCCATATTTTGTGCAAGCTCTAGTGCAATAAGTTGGCTTCAGATGTTGCATAATTTTAGAATGGAGTCCAGTTGTATACAACTAAAGGGCTGCATTATTAAGGGCCCACAGCTTGTTAGATAGCATATTTAAATTATTAAGATGAAGACCAAGGAGCAATGAAAACAAGTCTACAATAAAGTTCTGGAAAAACACCAATCATGCTTTAGTTATGAAAAAAACTTCTAAACTTTGAACCTCTCCAGGAGCACTGTTAAATGTAGAACTAAACATGGAAGGAATAGGACACAGCTGTGGCTCTGTCTAGAGAATGCCAAAACTCCATCACCATGTAAGGAGGGCATTAATTAGAGCAGTAACCAAGAGGCCATAGCTAAGTAGTTGGAGTGATCCACAGCTGCCATACAAGAAACCGTCCATGGGGCAACTATAATGTGGATGATGGGCTTTATGGAAGAGTGTTAAGAATAAAGCCACATTTAAATCCCTTTTGTAGCCTACCCAAAGGCAGATGGGAGAAACTGCAAATCTGGAAAAAACTTCTCTGGTCTGATGAGACTAAAACTGATTGGCTTTAGCACAAAACAATATATGTAGAGCACAACCAACTCTGCTCTTGAGAACAGCACCCCCATTATAAAGCATGGGGATGGCAGCATCATGTTGAAAGGATGCTTTTCATTGGGCATGACATAGTTAGTATTAAGGGCAAGGCTGATGGAGCCAAATACTAGACAATTTTAGAGGTAAACCTGAGATTGGGTTGGATATTCACCTTTGAGCAGGGCAATGACTATAAACACACAACGTTACACTGGAGTAGCTAAAAACCGAGGACTCATATGTCTTATAAGGGTCCAGAACTTACACAATTATGTCAAAATGAGTGTACAAAAATTGTGCATAGTGATAGAGATTACTCAAAAAAGCTCACAGCTGTTTTTGTAATAAGGAATGCTGGCGAAATTATGTCAATGTTAGTATGTTATTGGCACTTGGTTTTGCTCTTTATAATAATCCTGATGTTTTCTATTGGTTCCTAAAACAGTTTCTCATCCGTAAGTCTTGGTTCGGGTACGCCCAACACTAAAATCCCTTGCGGCAAAGGAAGGATTTACGGATGTGGGCTGAGTACCGTAATGTGGGGGAGCAAAAGATTAACATTAATGTGTAACAAGGGGAAAAAAAGTCCCCACAGCCGACTTACGTATGTGCTGCAGTTTACACCACCAGATCTACATAGGGCCCCATGTCAGTATTTTAGGGACTGGCAATGTTGGTCCTGGAGTGCAGAACACAGTCCTGGATTTCCACATTTCCCTGAAATCCAGGAAAGTATTCAGCACTTTAGGACTGACATTGCCTACCCCTGGTGTATTTAGTCTTTAACCTTTTAGAGTTTAGCCTTTTTACAAATATCATGTGCACACTAGTAGGGTGGGTCTACGTGACTTTTGGCAAGTTCTCTGTCCATTTTGAATAAAACTAAATATGTAGCAATATTAATATTGTGAACAACCTCCTTATTTAAAATACGGATTCAGAATTATATGCAAATCCATATTTTTATTTTGGTTTTTATTTAACTGGGGCATAATAATAAAAATCTATAGATTTTTGTTTCAACCAGTTGTAGGATGAATAAGAAATACTTTTAGTACATGTGTGTTCATATTTTTAACATTAGAGCTTGTTTTTTATGTTAACACATATTATTGCTAATTTACATATAAACACGCTTGCATATGTAAATATATTTGAATAAACATGTACCCTGCTCAAAATCTCAAGAAAGAAAGTGTTTGCACTGCTCTCTGGGAAACTGGACATGCAAATGGGCTCACAATATGTTACAGTCTTTACTCCAATAGCCATTTCCAATAGCACCTAACATAGTAACATATTAAAGGCACACCTACATTTTCTGGATTATAAATGCATCTGATAGAGGAGAATTAGTTGTGTA
This sequence comes from Discoglossus pictus, assembly GCA_027410445.1. Lineage (NCBI taxonomy): Eukaryota > Metazoa > Chordata > Amphibia > Anura > Alytidae > Discoglossus > Discoglossus pictus. Next base: position 229,573,730 of record CM050163.1, read on the forward strand.
TGCAAACATGTTTTGCATGAATAAAGCCCAAAATAAATATGTAAACACTTACATTGAAGTCAGCAAAATGTCTTGTAATTTCTGACATTAGCAAATTAGGGTTAACACCCTCCAGACCCAGGCTAAATTAGCATCAAATTTAAAATGATTTGTTTTGGCCAGTCAGGTTAGCTGAAACTTTTTAATTAACTCTGGGGTTCCTGTTTGTGCTGCAAAGCAGCCTTGGATTTGAAGTGTATCACTTATATGTGCTATGTATTGCTGTTAATATACAGGCAGGAACCTGTAAGGAGATTGACTGAGAAAGCGGGTTAATATTGCTCCCCTGATGCTGCATGGTGATTGGGGAGATCAGATGCCTGTATAGACACCCCTGCAAGTGTCAACATAATCATTAGATGGATTTTTAGATATTAATAAAAATAAAATGTTTTATGAGATGTGCTGCATGCGTATAAGTAGCTTTTTGCCTAAGGATTGCAGAAATGTATTAATCCATGAGACCTGGATATGCCTTTAACAGATTGCACAATAATATACAAAAAAAGCAGTGGGATAAAATGTAAAATGTGGCTGTTTTAAAAGAGAGCTGGAAAACAGCTGGTACATTGTATATAACAGGTTTTAGAGATCCCTTAAGACTCTCCTACAAAATAAAATATTACATCATTTGTATAATCCTTCAAGGAAGTGTAAACCTGTATTTTTATATCCAAGAAAACGTCTGCATTTGCAGGGAAAAAAGACAGTGATTTATTTTATATATTGTGAATATGCACTATAAATTCAGTTTTGTGTTTTCTGCATTTCTGTTGTGTCATTTTTGCTGTGTATAGGTAGTAAAATAATGCATTCTTTATTCTGTTGTTAATCATAGGAATTATTTCTAAACCAGTTTCTCACGCTTGAACAAGATAAAGAAAACTGCTTAGTGTGCAAAAGTAATAGAGATTTACTATTAACAATGGAACTGTCATTGAGAGTCATTTGTTAAGGGTCCACCATAATGCACATACAGTAGGGTTTAATCTGTTTATTTTAAGAGACCTGAACATTTAATGTTCTTTCTGTTCTGTCTTTTCTTTCTGTTTTCTCTCATGTACAATGCCATGTTTCACTGCTGTGACCTAAAGCCATGCCACAGGAAATAGGCTTTACACTAAATGTAAATGTTTATATCACAATTACTTTGAGGAGGATAATGTTAATTAATTAATCTATTTAAAACTTTTATATAATACCATTTTTCGCCTAAAGTCCCTTTAACTATACGGAAATACCAAGGGCCATGGTGATCATGGCACAGGTCTAAGACAGCAATTTTTCACAGTGCAAGTTGTCAGTACAGAGTAGTAAGTCCATATGTTATACAATAAGTACTCAAGCTCAAATAAACACAGTACTCTAAGGATTATAACTCCAGATGGTGCCTAAATGCTGGAAAGAAATAGCTATATTCTAAAATAGAAAAACTAGAGTTTTAAAGCAGGCATTCTAACTTGAATTCACATAATGAAACAAATAATATAATCTTATTTAAAAATACCAGTAGAAAGTCCTTTGCACCTTCCCTTTTATCTGCCCGCCATAAGTGACGAGCAGGGGCCGCTAGGTGGAGCTGCAGAAACTTTGTTCAATTTCCTAGGTTTAGGATTAGAGTTAGGGTTAGAATTAGGTGTTTAGGGTTAGGGTATTGGCAAATTATAAGCTACCCTAAACCTAATTCCTAAATGTAATACTTACACTACCAAGATGTTGAAAAAAGTGTAGGTGAGCAATGGCTGTGCCACCTAATGCAAGGCAAATAACAGGAAAGATCCAGTCCTTCCCCAACAAAAATATAATTTAACAATTCAGTCTAGGGCTGGAGTAAATACTGTACTTCACTTGGCTATTTTGTGTCCTTTCTCTTAAAGGGATATCTAAGTGAGCGGGATTAATACATTTCTGCACTCTGTAGGCAAAAAGCAGCCTATGTGTATGCAGCACATCTCATAAAACATTTTATTTTTATTAATATCTAAAAATCCCTCAAATGATTATGTTGAGCTATATTAACCCACTATTTATCTGCTGTTGCTTGCTCTGCCAATCTCCTTACAGCCTTCTCCTTGCAGCTTCCTGTCACAAGTCAGTGATACACTACATTTCTCAGGCTCCTTTGCTACATATCCCATGCTGCTTTGCACCACAGCCAATAGGAGAGCAGTGTTGTCAACCTCCCAGTCACTGCTGGTATATGACTCATCCCTATTTCCTGTGTGTGCTGTGGGCTGTTGCCATAGCAACCAACATAGTGCAATGTCTCAAATCTTTCATCTAACCGGATTGGCCAAAAGAAATTGGAGGGGGTGTTAACATTAATTTCAGGGTAGGTGTTTAAATGTTTATTTTGGTATTTTTCATGCAAAATTTTTTTTCATACACTTCTGATTCTCCTCCATCAGATGCATTCATAATCCAGGAAACTTAGATATCCCTTTAATGTAAGTATACCACACTTCAGAAATTCCATATTTTGTGCAAAAGAACTCTTTTTACAGTTTGAAACAGATTCTTTTTTTAATGTTTGGTAGATACTTGGGGCTGCAGTATCCTTTTAGATTCTACTTGTAAACAGTGGATAAGATAATATTTCTTGCAGAGACATTTTTTTGAAGTGTGTTTGTTGCTTAGCCTGTCTGAGGAAAGCACCTGTGTTTGGTAACAATAACTAATCAACATTAAATGACCACTGAACTCTAACAATGATTTTTTACATTGAATTAAAATAAATTAATTAAATTAAGTATTTATAATTAATTAAGTATTTTAGTGAAATGTATAACATTTGTGGGCTTACTTTACTTTGCCAATGATATTGCTTAATATTTTGGCTGCCATTTTGCTTTACCCATTCTCCCTCCACTGTTGTTTAGCTCATGCTTGTTACTGCATCCTCGCAGCTGGACTCCACGTACATCATGACAAGAAGAGCATCCTTACTTCATACTCAGTCAGAATAGAGTGCCCACACTCTGTTACCTTAGTAACACTATCAAAAGGAACTAGGGGCATAGAGAACCTACCTGTGTGTCAGCAGCAGTCTTATTTTCATATTTCAATAGTGAAAGCTACATATCCATTATCATCATGAATATCACATGAACTGGGCTTATAATAATTGGCAAAAAGTCTTTAGTGTCTGCGCAGGAGTCAGACATTGTTATTAAATAAGGGATGTGTGCATGTGCTCTCCGTCTCTCTGCGGGCAGGAGGAGCGCATGCGCATTTAGTTCCAAACGTTGATGCGAATGCTGGGACACACGCATGCATATTGCCAGCCAGAAAGCGCGCATGCGCAGGAGAGAGGCACAGGAAAGAGAGAGAGAGATTACAGAGAGATAGACAGGAGAGAGAGAGAGAGACAGGAGAGAAAGAGAGAGAAACACACACAGGTCAGAGAGAGAGTGAGACAGGAGAGAGAGAACACAGAGAGAGAGAGTGCACAGAGACAGACAACATAAGACAAACAGCACAGGGAGAGAGAGAGAGCATACTATGATACTGTCATTTATGACGCTCAAGTTACTAGCATTCATAAAGAGCTGTCCCTAGTTCAGTCCAGATCTTCATTCAATCCCATAAAATCTAATTTTCATATCTTATAATTGTGCGTCCAATTAACTGTAAATCTGAATTTTTCCACATCACTCTTTTAAACTGTGAGACTGAGATACCTTTAATTAGGCAAAAAGGATGATTACTACCTCCATAGAGTATTGAATTCCTATCTGTCTCTTTCCTAAAGAGGGTAGTAGGAGTCATTTTGGACCCAATCGCTGTCCTGGCTATTTGTAGATAACATTTCTTCTCAAAGGCAAAATAATTACTTCATAAGCATATTTCTAACAATAACAGCAGAAATTCCACAGCTAGGCCATTATTTGTGAACATGAGTCCCTATGTAAATCAGGTGCTCTAAGTTAGGGCATTTTCGTAAATGGGCTGGGAGAGATTTTTTTCTCGAAATTCGACACTAATGTAAATCCTTTGCTTCTCCAAGTTAAAGCACTCAGCCCACAACCATAAATACTGGGTTGTGTGTTACCTTGGATTTTGTTTAATAAAATGGGCTTAATATGAAGATATCATATTTTTGGATTACACATATGTTGATATTGGATTGTTAAGTGTCAAATAATGCTGACATTTCATCATTTTGTAGTGTTTTTTGGGCTACACTTTAAATGCTTCTGGGGGACTCCGCAAGGGTTTGAAAACCATTTGCAAGTGGTCTTTTGTTCTTGTAAACCTTTTTTTCTGCTTTTTGCTGTTAGGGCAGTGCCCTGATTTGCAAGTGATCCATAAAATCTGATTCGCATAGGGTTTGGGGTCAAAAGTCTAAGTCAGTGGAGATTTTTGCCTTGCTTTTCGACTTTGTAGTGAAGTTCACTCATAGCAGTAGGAGTTCTCTTGCAATGTTTTAGGGATGGGGGGTTAACATAGCTATGTAGTAGTTACTGTGCAGCTACGGCAATCGTAATTTCTTTTTTTTTAGGGATTAGCATAGGCCTCTTAGGGCCATATTAAATTCCAGCCTTGTAAGTCCAACATATAGCACTTAAGGGTCACCTGCTTGAGATGTGGACGTTTTTACGTCGCTATTAAATCACAAAGGGCTGTGAGCTACGAGCGAGACACACTATTTTGTAAACCAGTTTTCGGCTGTCGGAGTTGCGTGCTTGAACGCGAACAGTTAAGCAGTCACGTAGGGGGAGGGTAGTCCTACGTGCTTCAATTCCAGTTTGCGATCGGACCCACATTGAAGATATAATGCAATATTAATAAATCCGCAAATATTATATTCTATCACATATGAGTTACAGAATATGTCTTAACACATTGATTGCAGGGATCTATATAACACAAAATATAAACATGAAATAAAGTATTTTTCGGGGCTGTTTTTTGTGGGCTTGAGAATGTTTTGCGAATTAATTCTAAGACCTAACATCACTTTCCCTTTTAATATTAGTACAGTAGTATGTTTTTATCTGATTAACAAGTGCTACATATTGGACTTTACCCCCTTTGCGGGTGCTCTCTAGCACAAGTTGGCCTTTGGGCTCCATTTGCATGTTACATGCTTGCTCGCGAGCGACCACATTGCAATTTAATAGCTGAATTGAACAAGTATTGGTTACGGGCATGAAAGATCAAAGGATGTATGTGAGCGAAGTTCAACGTTGCTCAGCACGTAGCCTATCCTTGGCCGCCCTGCTGGTTAACACGCAAAGTCTGCTGCGAGCAACGTTTAGGGCTAATTTAATACCTGTAGCATGTAAATTGGGAGTTACGGGCTACGTTTCAACTCATAGCCCGAAATTAATAGGGCTCATAGCTCTTATAAGGGGATGATGATATACAAGCTCTTAACATGCAAGGTTACCAGAAAATTTATATCTAAAACCTGTATATCCTTAAGCTCCTTAATTAAGGACACAGAATCTAATAGAAAGGCTTAAATATTTTTTTAACCACCAATTGCAAAAAGTTATCAATATATATATATTGCTAGTGGTTGTAGTAAAGAATCCTTAGCAGATACAATCACTAGAGGGATTCTGTCTGTTTTTGTGGATCTTGGGTAAGGTATAAAATGGGACAAAATGGGTACAGAGTAGTTAAAAAACCCAATGTATCCTTTTCCATAACTATATGTATCCTCATCAACTCTATTCTAAAATTCTTGATCCATATATTTATCTAATGGGCAATATGTACTACTACTGCTAAATAGCACCCACTTTCATGTTGGTCTTGCTACAATATGTGGATCTCTAGCAAGTTGCTGAATAGCATGTCTTTCCATTTTCCTTATATATATATATATATATATATATATATATAAAGCCTAAAATATTTCATAGATTTCATGAAAATGTTTATAAAAAAGGTATAGAAGAGATTCATTTTAATTCAATGTAATAAAATGTTTCCCTTTTCCCGTTTTAATGAAGTTTAAACATGTTTTGATTACTATTTTTTCATGCAAAAAAATAGCCTGTGTCATTTTTAAAATGAACTCTTTTAAATGTGTGATAAAAACAAAACAGTTGTGTTCTATGTCCCTTTAAGAGCAAAGTATTTGATCTATGTTAGGGTGACTTGCCTGAAACAAAGTTGGGAGAAGCTTTATATGGTGCTCTTTAAGCCAATTAAGCCAAGTTGTCTATAAGGGACAAAATCATAATCTTATGAATGTACAGTAGATTCAGAACTGTCAGTCTGTACTATATAAAGAACCTGGAATCATAAGAAAACTATTCTCCATTCTCACATTAATATATGTTTTTAATTTTTCTATAAAGAAGAAGACTGTGAAGTTGAATCCATGCTTCATGCTTATAAATTCCTTACAGGAAATCTGGAGCTCTAAGAGATCCTTTTCCAAGTCCCTAAAATATAGGTCTAAAATTATTTTTGGATTTACTTTAGGATTTTGTAACATAATGAGCAGAACGATGAGAAAGCACTTGTGAGTGCAATTTATTTAAACAAATGTCCGTGAGCTCTAAATATAGCCAGCAGATATGAAAATCATTATTATTTTAGTACCTATTATAGTAGCCAGACAAGTACACAATGTACATTAATTTTTTATAAACCAATACAGACTCCCTTTGTGACATGAAGCTGCAAGGGAAAGATTTCTAATTCTAGCTGTGAAAAAATGTGTCTTTCTCCATATGGTCTGCTGTTATGATGAGTAAGAAAACGCTGATGGCTTCTAAATTGGGTGAGATAAATGCTCCATAATTATAACATTTTAAAGCTAGAAAAAAATCTAGGATTCTTTGTTGTTGAAGTCTTTTTGTGATATCAAATGCTGAAGTGTGTGGCAGGGAAACGCACGTTGGGTCGCTTCGGTTAACTCCTTTTATTTTTTAATTTTTCTTTAATTTCAGCTATTCTTCTTTATATTTCAAATTGAAAGTAAAAGATATGTTTTTTAGAGTTGCAAAATAAAATATTTTGTTATAAATAAAACACAGAGATCAACACAAATGCATATAGCAGAGATGGGCTTATTCTTCTAGTTTTGTACTTTTCTTAGTCCACTACATAAATAACTACTTGTCTACATTCCATTTAAGTCAACGAAGATGAAATATAAAGCGAGAAATATATGGAAAGGAAGCATTAAATCACCAGTTCCTCCTTCGTATATTCAGGCAGTTATCATGAGCATAACCTTTAGATTTTACACTTCCACAACTAATGTTTGTGGAACTTTTAAGGGATAACTAAAGTCCAAAATGTACTTTCATGTATTTAAAATGTTTTAAACTATCTTTTAAACATTGAATAGGGCTAACTGGTGGTCAAGTGATTAGGTTTCGGTGCTTTCACTGCTGCATCCTGGATTCGATTCCAGTCAGGGAACCAAGAGGTCACACCACCCTGAAGCCAAGCAGGGTTGTGCCTGGTCAGTTTCTGGATGGGAGACCACAGAGGAACACCAGGAGTTGAATGCTGTGGCCCACTGGAGAAGGAAATGGCAACCCACTCCAGTATCTCTGCCATGAATACCAAGTGGATTCGGTGTGTTGCAGACATGACTGAGCGACTCAAACAAACAAAACATTGCAATATTTTGTATGAAAAATTTGTGATCTATACACTGGAAGAATTACACAAAAGTAGGAGGACGTTACAGGAAAAAATGGTCAGGAACACTTGTGAATATCTGCACCGCAACAACCTCGTTCTTCATTCTTGTAAAACTGGTTAAGGTAACTCATAACAGAATCTCCATGAGTTCTTGTATACAACTCTCAAATTTATTTCAGTTCAGTAGTCCGACTAAGGCAGGCAAAGTACATTATCTCTTGCAGTGTTGGCTTTTTGTGTTATCTCAATTTATAGATTACTTTACATGCAAAAAATGTGTGCAATTTATAAAACATAAACTTTAAATGATCAATAAAATGAAACTATAGTTGCACACAGAAAGACTATTCCCCTTATAGAAGATGTGTCAAATCCAGAACTCAAGGACTGCAAGCTGACCATAAATTGTGGACCTATTTGGTTATGCTCAGGAAATGTGATCTCTCTTAATCATTGTGACTATAGCTACATCTATACAGAGAGAAGCCTAAATTCTCTCCTCTCCTGTTTGCAGCAATAAAAAAATGCTCTTTGACATCTCAACTTTACAGGACTAGTTGGAGTAACTGATTTCTGCTCAATAAGCTAATTGTGGGACATGATAGAAAGTAGGGTTATGGAACCTGTTTTTCACCAAAGGCAATTTGGTGCTCTGAGTGTGACGTTATCTCTTACTATCTGCATACACTGTGACAATTATATTCAAGACAAGATACAGCAATGGACTACAGTGATGGCTTCAGCTAGTTATGTCTGGGCTCAGTCACACATGCTCTATGGAATCAGACAAATGGCCTCATCTGGCATGTGGGCTGCGGATTCCCTAGCCCAGCTCTAAATGGAAGCTGTCACCTGATTACACTTTTTTCTCCTTTTTGGGAATGGGTCGTTGACTCTACCATCAAGTGAGCCAGTCTTGTTGTAAAGCACGTAGAATCATATATTTAATTGTGCTGCTGTTTGGATCGATCTTAAAACTTCTATGGTAATTAGGGTTGTGTTTCTGCCTAGGCCTACAAGGCCCACACCTAGGGCAGCAAATATTAATAGGCAGCAGGCTGCCAGAAGATGTAGTGCAACACATTGAAATATGTTTGTATACGCACAGAAATGTCTGTATGCAGTGATATTTCTGTCTAAGTATACTTGACACTTTCTGAAGTATCATATAAACACACATAAAAGTATGATTTGAGATATAGAAAGGAGAACGGAAGAACTGCAAGTAGGGTGTGGAGGGAGCAGAAATCTGAATGGCTTTGTGCATCATAATTCCTATATGCCCATAGCGATAATACAAAAAAAAAAAACTATTGTTAGCTGCAAGTTAAAGGACCACTGAAGACTCTGTATTACACACTTCCTCGGAGACTGGCTTGGAGACTGAGTTTATGTGTTCTGTTAAGATTTATTATCCCTTCAAAGGTGGATGGAGGGGGAGGCGGAAGGGAGTAGGATTTGTGGTCTCATTGGTGGATTTAACAGGTTGTTGCAAGTACAATAAAATAACAATAATTGCTTCTGTCTCCTGAAGCACACACACCATTGTGATATTAAGTATTCTGAAGACTTGACGTAAATATTGAGCTTTTTCGTTTTTGCTTATATAGCCCTTGAAGCCCTCCCACAAGAAACTTCATAGATAATCAGGATGAAGGCTGTGACTGTCGCACACATTATATTTTAACTTATTTAACCTCCTTTCCTCTTGCTATATTCCACTTAAAAATGTAACGCACACCTACCTATATATAAAAGTATAAATGTATATGTGTCTAGATAAGTATACTATAAGGAAGGAAGTGCCAGGTACACTTGCAGACAGAATATTCTCTGTATATGTGTGTGTGTGTGTATATGTATTGTGATCGTTTGCTCCTTTGAAGTATGAAAAGCAAGTGGAGTATGGAGTTCTTGTCAGAAGTGAAGGAGTTAAAACTTCTGAAGAACTCCTATTTGGAGCAACTGCCCTTTAAAAGCCTGAAAGCAGACCTAGGGCCTCATTCTATTAGCGGCCGCAGCCGTTGCGGGGCCGCAAGGACCGGCCGCAAGCTATTCTGCTATTCTATTCCCTTACGGCCGGAGGCTCCGGCAGGCTTGCGGCCGGTGCCTTGCTATCTCTTGCGTTCCGCTCGCGTCCAGAGGAAAGCCTTGATCTAAAACGGCCGCAAGAGTTTCGGCCGTAAGAAATTCCTATTTGCAATTCAATTGCTCCCCGGGAAACCTCTCCTGCAAGCTAAAAACGAGCCGCTGCTTACTTGCAGGAAAGAGGTCCCGCTAGCACCAATTAAGCACATAAAATAGCTCAAATAAAGCCATCCTGCACTTTGAGAAGACTATAAAGGGATTTTAGGTGTTAGAAAAAAATAGCACATAATTATCCTATACTCAAATCCGTAAAATATTTTATTTTTTAATATCCGTAAAATATCCATGTAAAAAGTCCAGAGTGCTTGGAGCACCTCAGAACCCGCCCACGGCCCGTAGCCGGAAAATAACAGTTAATTTGAACTCGGGTTGGGCTGATGTGCAAGCTTGAGAGTGGGTTCCTTTTAATCCTCATGTCCCCCAATATGATCCCTAGCATTACAGAGCTGTACAGTGCAGGCTTGAATTTATTTTTTAGTTTTTATATTTCACAGCTTACGGCCGGTTCCAAGATATGCCGCCGGCCGTAAAAGGAGATCCTTGCGGGGCCGTATAATAGAATCGCGAGTTAACTGAACCCCCGTAAGGAATCGCAGCCTTACGGCCGATTTACGGCCGCTAATAGAATGAGGCCCCTAGAGAGGGAAGTGTGGCCGGCTAGGCTCTGTGCACGTTGTGTGTTGCTGGCAAGAAGCAAGCCACAGAGAGTGGAGACTGATTCCTGTGTGGAATTGCTGTGGGCTTTGTGAACCCGGATTTACCAGGGAATGCGAGTACTGGACTACAGAAAGAAGTGTGTGCTGTCTTGAAGTCGTTGGACCACCAGATCGGGTCAGAGCACCTACACCGTCAGGAGTGAAGCTACAAAAGCACCCAGTAAGTGAATGACAGACTGAGGATGATTCCCAGGCAAGTGTAGCCTAAAAGAGACAAGGTCTATGCTAGTGAGGAGTCTGGGAGTTGCAGCTTGCAAGAGAACATTGTCAGCTGGGGTGGACTGCTATAAGAGAAGCTTGTGTGAAAGTTTGCTCACACAGATATCAAGGATTAGCTGCTGTTGGAGCAAAGCCAGCCCTGCATGCTAATTGTGGAACTCCTGGATGTAAAGGTACCATTGCAGAGTCTGATAACCCCCAAGGGAGAAGTCTGTGTCGTTAAACAGATTTGTAGCCTTCACCATAGGACGGTGCTAAGGGTCCGCTGGAGGTTGGGGTATCTGGAGAGTAGGGTTGGGCCAGAACCCCACCCTATGGTAATGAAGTAAAGAACGACGGTCTACCGAGTGAAGACTGCTAATAATAAGAGACTGTTTATTTGTTTCCTGGCCACAAGGTGGCACTATCACGAGTCAAAGGGACTATTTGTTTTCCTAGCCACAAGCTGGCATTTTCAACCAAGTAAGAGACTGTGTGTTTCCTAGCCACAAGCTGGCATTTTCAACAAGATAAGAGACTGTTGTTTCCTGGCCACTAGGTGCACTCTCACCAGTCTCCCAAGCTTAAAAGACTGATGACAAGCTGGCCACAAGGGGGGCAGTTCCCAAGTTAAAGGACTGTTTGGATATACCTGGCCACAAGGTGGCATTCTCCCACCTCGCAGAGACAAAGTTATTTATGTTTCGTTATTTTAAGCAGAGCTACTGCTTCAACTGTTAATTTCCGTTTTGCAAATAAACCAATTTGCTGCATTGAAGTCGGTGTCAGCCCTTTATTTTAGAAACCAGCGCTATACGCGGCCATCCTGATCACAGTATATATAGAAAAACTAAGTCAGAGGTGCTCATCAGAGAACGAACCAACCTTAATAGGTTAGTTCTATGGCCATGATAAGCCACTCTGAGAGCAACCTCTTTTAGCTCACTTGTGCCCTTCACAGGGAGAAACATCCTGTAGTATATCAGTCTGGTCCCACTCAAAAGAGTGAACCAGCCCCGAAATACCAGGCAATTCTACCCTGAACAGGAGAAACGGCAAACTCCAGACGCTTTTCGGCCTTTATGGGCCTTGTCAGTGAGGTGCAGCTGAACTCCCTAAGGCACACTGAGCAAGGGGTCCACGTCTGGAGTCCCCTATTACCCTTAGGGAGACTAAACCCTAAGGGTAATATATAATATATATATATATATATACATATACAATCACATGTCTAGTTTGAACATTGCGGGTTGTTGCTAACACTTGCGGGCTCGCACTCACCGAAGGCGCTCACTGAGCTGGTGGAGATGAGCGCCATAGGCGCTAATCCCTACAACCCACTCGACTTAGGCAGTGAAAGGCGCTCACTGCGTTGGTGGAGATGAGCGCCATAGGCACTCATCCCTACTACCCACAGGACTACAGATCAACAGAAATCTCAATTACACAATTCACAATGTGAGACCCGTAGCAGTTTGAAACAATCCAGTGGGAAAATTACAGGCCAGAACACTTTGCAAAAAGGAAAGTGGGAAAAAATATGCGACCTGCCGCACTTAGAAGAAAAAAAAATACGAGGTCCAAAAGATACGTAGTTAACGGCCGAACCGCACACCTACAAAAACACAAAAACACAAAGAAAATAACAAAAAAAAACATAAAAAATCACATACACAGCATGGGGGGACAGCCAAGATGTCTGGGAGTGAGGTTGCCCGAGAATTTAAACACAATTTGCAGAGTTTCGAAAATCGCCTAAGCGACAAAAAAAATGGCAGCCGAAAAAAAAAACGAAAACGAGGCTACATGACACCTAACCGCGGAAAACACCGCCAGGCACATAAGACTTTTATCCAGGAACGTACGAGATACAAAATACACTATTAGGAAGTACGGAAAATGCTCCAGACCCGCGTAACACATAGACAATCGCCAACATTTTACAACACTAACTTGCAACTAATACCATTACCATTCTAAAATGGAGCTTTACACAAATAAACAAACGGTTTGCCCTTGCGCACGCAGCCTATTTATACTGCACACTTGACACATTGCTGATACTTACACCCCAGGGGCCTCATTCAATTGTGATTTGGCCAATTGAATAGGGCTCTATATAAGCACATAGCATATTTTTTTTACACACGTTTTTAGTTAGTAAAGATCTTTCTTTTGTTTAGAAGGTCACTAACAAAAAACTTCTGTAAAAAAAATATGCTCTGTGCTTATATCGAGGCCTATTCAATTGGCCAAATCTCAATTGAATAAGGCCCCAGGTCAGCAACAGTCCAAATTTACATTGTATGCTGCAGGAAAATCAATTTAAATGCATTACAACATACATAGTTGTCTAAAACTCACCATTTAGCCTTTATATTGTTTTTTTGCTTTATTCTGTAGCCTAAAAAATAAAAATTATAAAAATGCAACAGGTGGTATTTGGACTCATAACTTTTGAACAAAGTGACTTAAATTCACCTTGAGTTTGATGAATAGTTGATTAAGGAGTAATACATAATGTGAGGCAAAAGAAAGGGGAATGTGTGGATGAAGGAATGTTGTGTATGAAATCACAGAAATTGTCATTGATTATGATTGACTGATCAGATAATTAATTCAGGAAACAAGTTCCATAGCAACAAATGTTGACATTTGCTTAACATTTGTGATAGAAAGAAATATTGTCAATGAAACTAACCATAACTTATTTTACTATTCAGGTAATCAAGGACTGTGTAGTTGAAAGACATTTTTGGGCCATTCTGCTGAAAATAAACTCTTCACTGCGCTGCAAGCATCCCAGCTTCAAATAAACCAGCAACATACAACCAAAGGTAACTTTTTAATATAACTATACATACATACATACATACATACATACATACATACATACATACATACATATCCTTGTGTTTTGTAATGACTACTCCTGGTGCTAGTGATGCTTTAGGTGCATGAAATATTCTAAAAATGTACTTTATGTACTTTTTTTTTCTTTTATCATACTCTAGTAAAGTGTTCCACATGTCACCCTTGGGTTTCGTCATGTTTGACTCTTTGAAACACTTAGCAGTGTTGTTAAATGAGACAATTAAACAGATTCTGGGAGGTTCTTGGTAGGCATTTTAATGTTGTAGTACCCATTTGGGGAGTTGTTGAGAGAGGTTCTGAACTATAGTGTGCCATTTTGGATACATGAAATGTGGTTTCTTGATTTCACAGTTGCAAATTTGGAGTCCTGGGGGTTCATCAATACTTCTGGAGTAAAAATAGGGTTCCATCACTAAATTAGTGTAGGCAATGTTTTATTATACTTATGAAATGTATTTTATATTCTAAAAATGTAAAGTAATAAAACACATGTCAATAGTTTTGTGTAAGAGAATGGTTCTTGAGCACTGTACATGGTGACCTACCAACTAATTAGTGTGCAATGTGCAGCCCCAAGACTATGTGAAGGCTTTCCATGTGGCCTCTGGTTTCAAGGCAAGATTTATGGGCCTCCCGTGCTACCCCCAAAGCTTGCTCTATTCTATTATCTGTAATAGGAAATAATGCCCCTACCCTACCAACCACAATTCATTTTCTCCCCCACAATTATCACTTGCCTCTCAAAACCTTCCAACTAGCAGCTGCCTTAGATTATTACCATGACACCAAATTCCATCTATTCTGTCATACTAAATGCAAGATAAGTTTAACTGATGGAAGAACAGATACATATCTCCATAACAAATTAAGAAATATTAGCTTAGTGAATTGGAATGAAAACATTCACATTTTAATATTTTCTGAGTTTGTCAATTTTAAGTAACTGCAAGTGAAAAAAGCAGTACTTGTAAAATGAAAAAAAATAAGATATCTTAAAAATAAATTATTGTGTAAAAAGGGATAAGACATTTTGGCTGCGTTGAAAACTACAAAAAGTGGGCTCTTCTTTGATGCAGATAGAGAGAGGGTGATACTGTGTTAAACAGTGGAATAGATAAGTGTACAGGTACTTTTGCAATAAAAATAAATAAATAACTAAAGTGGTATAAAGATGATACCATTAATGGTTAACTGATAAGAAAAATAAAGTGAGTTTTCAAAACACTGTGGTACTTCACTGAAGGAACCATAAGATTCTGAAAGTTCACCATATATGTCTCATTAGTTAGTTATTAAAGGACTTCCTACTTAAGGAGACTCTGTAGGCAACATATGTGTCCTCCTTTCTCCCTGTTCTCTCTCATGTAGAGAGCCATGTGTGAAAGTTGTGATATAAGTCCACACTATCAGGGGGTGCTTCACAATTCCAGTGTCTCACGCAGCTGCAAGCAGTGACATGCTGAGTTTCTACATGCAGCAGCATTGCACTAATAGTGTGAAGCCCCCCCACTGTGGTGTGGCTTTAGGTCACAGCTGTCAAACATGGACCCTTACATGAGAGAGAACAGGAACAAATGGGGAAATTCCGGAATATGAGAATCTCTTACTGTGGAGGATTCTTAGAAGTAAAAGTAGTTAACATTTTATGTAACAATTACATTGATAAGGATACAATTAAATCACCTATTTTAAACATTAATATAAAATATTTTTATTCAAAAAGTCAATGTAATCATAGCAGCTACTAACTGTATAAAATAATATCTGCATATATTAGTTAATAAATTAAAAGGTCTGCAGGAATGGATGCAGATAGGTTCCAATCAGGACAGCCTCCTGATCACATCGCCTCCCACCACTACCAGGGGGTGGAGCTAAGCATATCTGCTGAATTCTCTAACACTAATGATTAAATGTAAGTTTTTTAAAAGCTACATCATTTTGTTCTCTCCAAATATTGATTTTTTTGCTTAAAAAATAATCGAAACCCAATTATATGAGCACTGTAGTTGCCTTTTCATACATTATACAGAAATAGATCCAAGTAGTGCACATCTGTTTTTCAAGTATAGAATAATAAAAAGTATGTTAAAATTGTTATTTAATTTTATATTCATTTTTATGGGGGAAAAAGTATATCACTGAAGAAGATCTTTAAGAAACTTCCTATAGCGATTAAGAAGTAATTAGACAGGAGAGCTAACTGGAAATGCTAACTGGAAACGTGCCTTTCTAACACTTTTCATTGTGTGGATCTGAATTATTAATTGTTGATTAGGTCTATAGTTTGTATTTCTCAGCAAATGTTTTTGGCACTTTTCTTTCTACAAAAATAAAACTTGAGCAGCAAAGTGATTCATGTTCCCCTGATACAATGTCAGGATGAGTGTGGGAGTATATAGTCAGGAAGATGCTCAATCGTACAAGCTATTGTGTGAGAGGTATCCACGGGGTATTGTTTGTAATACTGCATATTCTTCTTTTTTTTTTTTTTCAACTTAAACACATTTATTTAAAGCTCTCTAGAGAGTAAGTAAACTGAAATCTCTCTCTTGGAAAATAAGTAGTGTTAATCAAGCTTGAAATCATCACAAGAAAACAGCAGACCACAATTATAATTGAGAAAAAATACATTCCTTCTGACCTAGATATTTCTCACCAGAGATAAGCATTTACATTGTATAATTCAATTGAATAATGCTATTTTTCATGACCTTGCAGCTAACATATAATATAATATGAAGTAGATCAAAGGTTCAGGTTCTTTCGATAAGAAGGACTACCTTTTTTCTTGATGCTGGACTGTAGACATTAGGCTGTTTAGGTGGAGAGAGTTTTATATGGAGCATTAGTTGCTGATATGAAAAAGTAGCCTAATAGCTAATGAATAATACATTATGATGCGGAAGATAACAGAATTGTCTTTTGCTTTGGTTGTTTCAAAAATGGCAGTTTATTGTAAAACAGCATGACTTGAGAAAGAAATAAGAAAGATATTTCCATGAGAATTTATAGGTAAATGGCCCAAAGCTCTTGGCTGATACATGTGCAGCTTTATTATATGTTATTTATTTTTAGTGCTATTTTATGTATTATACGTATTTATTTATTGTATTGCAGTATGTAGTCATTTTCAGAGAGCGTTGTGTTTTCTTTTATCCACCAGAAATAATGCAGCAGGATATGTGTTGCAGTTAATGTTATAAAAAAAGATCATGACATGACATTAAAGCAGGATTTGGAAAACTATGTCTCTACAAACTTATGACCCATTTGTCACCGCCAAATGCAGTGAAAAATGAGACTAGACAAAAACCTTCAACAAGTTATCTACCTTTTTCAGTTAATATTTTGAGCCAATCAAATTTGTTTCAACCAGTAGCAGTTTGCTTAATTTCTTCTGTTTAGTTTACATCACAAAATCACATCTAAAATCCAGATTTGTCAGAGGAATAAAAGGCAAATTAAACAACTTTTTTCACTGGAGTTTTTCATATAAAGTCCAATGTATTTAGGCTGTCACCTTTAATCGTGACATTAATAGTGCTGTTTCTCCTGTTCAGGGTAGAATTGCCTGGTATTTCGGGGCTGGATCACTCTAGTGAAGGATACCAGACTGATACATTAGAGGATCATTCTCCCTGTGAGGGGCACAAGTGAGCGAAAAGAGGTTGCTCTCTGAGTAGGTAACCGGACCTAAAGAACAAACCTATTTCAGGTATTGTCCGTTCTCAGATTAAGCACCTCTAATTTGTTGTTACCTATAATAGTTATCAGATGTTAGTAGCGCCTGCGAGATGGGTTCTGCGCAGGCGTTACTCATGTGCTGATTGGTGGGGCACTGCAGAGAATCATGTAGTACCAGAGATGCAAATAGTAAATATTTGGTAAACCGGCATCATTTCAAAAGCATAGTACAGTATCTGAAATAAACATATTTGATGTCAGCATGTGACAGTATTGAGGATAGTTTTCTTATTCATGAAATGATACCTGTGTCAATATTTTGATTCTGCCATAACAGATACCAGGAGGAACATTTTATGAGGGAGCTTATTTATCCTCTTTACCTTGTAATTTGTTGAGCTATTAAAACTCTTTAACTTTATTTGCCCCAGTTAGTAACTGCCACGTCTTTTGTAATGCTTTAAACATATTTGCACACTTATGGGAAAATTCACCAGTGTTGGAGTAAAGACTTGCTGTGCTATGCTACAATGAACTTAAGTATATTTATTAAGACATCTCTCATGTGTGTAAGGAGACATAGCAAAAGTTACAGGTATAGTATGATGTAATAATATAGGGTAATAATAAGAACTTTTGAATTGAATATTGTTAAAAATTGCACTTTCACACATTAACCTTTATATGATATTGGGAGGAAATGAAGTACATTGCTTAGTGAATACAGCAAGTCTTACAACTTCATAGAAAGTAAGCATCACACCCATTAATTATTATTATTATCATCTTTATTTGTAATGCACCAACGAATAGTGTAATCATAATGATCCTTAGTTAATTAAGCTATTTGTTTTGTGTTTGGTGCTATTCTTTGATACTACTGTTCATGACGCCAGTTTCACTGAGCTTCACAGAATCACTCAAGGCTGACTGCTACCTATGGGGAAATTATCTTCAACCTCAGCAGAACATTTCACTTTGCAGCTCCTGGGAAGCTTAAAGGAAAAAAAAAACAATATCAAAAATGTTTTTCAATAGAAAATTGTTGCTGTAAAAAGTTTGCTTCTGAAATAAAGTCAAGCCTAATCTTGATCTGTGTTTTGTGTGTTTGCTTCGCTCAGTCGCTTCCGACTCTCCGTGACCTTGTGGACTGCAACACACCATGCTGATCCACTTGGTATTCATGGCATAGATACTGGATACTGGAATTCCTTCTCCATTGGCCCACAGCATACAGCTGCTGGTATTTCTAGGTGGTCTCCCTTCCAAGTACTGACCAGGCCCAACCCTGCTTTGCTTCAGGGTGATGTGACCTTTTGGATCACTGACTGGAATCAAACCCATGTTGCAGCGGTCAAAGAACCAGTTGAGTTATGGCTTTCTATAGCAAAATCAATTACTCCCTCTACTGGCTTAACCTGATGCTGATAAAAGATGTCAGAAGGCATTCTCTGCTTAGCCCCAAAAGCTGTTCCTCCTTCAAGTAAAATAAAAAAAAATTAACTCTTGCAGTACTAATTTTTCATGTAAAGAAATTTCCTTTGATGTTTAAAATCTGCTGTTTAAAGTGCATGTCAATAAATGGTCAACTTTGGTGTTTAATGAGTCTAACTCAGATAGTAGCTGTAATGATATATATCCCATTGAATGTAAATAGATATAATAATATTGAGGATCAATAAGAGTCTTTGAGGCTGCAATGGCTTTTTGTATGAGAAAGTGAATAGAAAGTAGCCATCACAACCAGAGTGAGTCTTTTCAGCATCTGGAATCTTATTGAATCTGGTTATATGTCTGTCCTTTCTTAGCCAAAAATAATGAAGTTTGTGAGGTGTATTGATTGAACACCCAATATTTTTCTATTAAATATCTGGGCACTGACCTTACATATGTACATAGAGAAACTCTATGTAAGACCCCAGGCGTCAGCTCACTACAATACATTGATTGATTGAAAATTTCCTAGCAAGCAAGAGATGTGCTAGTCCCATGGCCGAATTACCCATTAGGCCAACTAGGCAGCCCCCCAGGGGCGTTTCCCTGTGAGGAGTGCCACTTTTTTTTAAAACATGGTTCCTGGCTTAAAAAAAAAATGAAATGTTGCAGTTCATAGACTGGCTGTTTGGGGGTAACCACCTAGACTGTTACGACAGGAAAAGGAACTTACAAGTATAGAAAAGGCAAAAATGGGTATGTGCATATCTTGTCTGTGCTCATTCACTTCACTGCCGAGGGGGTCCAGAAAGGTAGATACAGCCCTGGCTAGTCTATCTTATCTTATTTGCTGACTAGGGGCCTCATTCTATTATCGGCCGTAAATCGGCCGTAAGGCTGCGATTCCTTGCGGGGGTTCAGTTAACTCGCGATTCTATTATACGGCCCCGCAAGGATCTCATCTTACGGCCGGCCGCATATCTTGGAACCGGCCGTAAGCTGTGAAATATAAAAACGCAAAAATAAATTCAAGCCTGCACTGTACAGCTCTGTAAATGCTAGGGATCATATTGGGGGACATGAGGATTAAAAGAAACCCACTCTCAAGCTTGCACATCTGCCCAAACCCGAGTTCAATGAGATAGCTGTTTATTTTCCGGCTGCGGCGTGGGTGTGTTTAGGTGCTCCAAGCACTCTGGACTTTTTACATGGATATTTTACGGATATTAAAAATAAAATATTTTACGGATTTAGAGTACAGGATAATTATGTGCTATTTTTTCTAACACCTAAAATCCTTTATAGTCTTCTCAAAGTGCAGGATGTCTTTATTTGAGCTATTTTATGTGTTTAATTGGTGCTAGCGAGACCTCTTTCCTGCAAGTAAGCTGCGGCTCGCTTTTAGCCTTGCAGAGAGGTTTCCCGGAGCAATTGAATTGCAAATCTCTTGCGGCCGTTTTAGATCAAAGGCTTTCCTCCGGCGCGAGCGGCCGCAAGAGATAGCAAGGCACCGGCCGCAAGCCTGCCGGAGCCTCCGGCCGTAAGGGAATAGAATAGCAGAATAGCTTGCGGCCGGTCCTTGCGGCCCCGCAACGGCTGCGGCCGCTAATAGAATGAGGCCCTAGAAGTGGCCTTTTCTTCAGTAGGAAATAACAGATTGTATTGCACAGAGAAAGATCAAAAACTATATTCAATTATCTAAATGTTTGTGCGAGTTATTTCAGCTGCAACAAATCTACATTAAAATCTCTGTAATAGCAGGTTTTAATGTCATTAGCCCCAGGAAGTGTTTGTTACATCTGCATACACATTTCTAGCATGTGTTCTTAATTACACATTGGACTCGTTACAATTTAGACATCAATTGGTTCAGATTAGCAATGTTTAAAATGTTATTTGTGTGTACATTTCCTTTGTTGTTGGTTTAATACATTTTATTTGGTAGCTTGTTCTTATGGTGCCTTCTGTTTGGTCGAAAAATTTGCTTTCATATGAAATGTATTTTTAATACAAGCTTCACTTGCCATGTACTAAAGCAGCTGTGTACTTAATTTTTTTTATAACATTAATACAGTTGTTAATGTATCTACAGTGCCTAGCAAAAGTATTCACATCCCTTGGCATTTTTCGTGTTTTGTTGCCTCACAACCTGGAATTAACATGAATTGTTTGAGGATTTTCATCATTTAAATTACAGAACATGCTCACAACTATGAAGATGTTTTTTTTATTGTGAAGCAAACAACAAATAGGACAAAATAACAGAAAAAGTCAATGTGGATAACTATTCACCCCCCTGAAGTCAATAATTTGTAGAGACACCTTTTGCAGCAATCTTAGCTCCAAGTCGCTTTGGATAAGTCTCTATGAGCTTGCCACATATTACCACTGGGATTTTTGCCCATTCCTCCTTGCAAAACTGCTCCAGCTCCTTCAAGTTGGATGGTTTGCGCTTGTGAACAGCAATCTTTAAGTCTGACCACATATTTTCTATTGGATTGAGGTCTGGGCTTTGTCTAGGCCATTCCAACATATTTACATGTTTCCCCTTAAACCACTCAAGTGTTGCTTTAGCAGTGTGTTTGGGGTCATTGTCCTGCTGGAAGGTGAACCTCCATCCTAGCCTCAATTCACAAACAGAGTGGTACAGGTTTTCCTCAAGAATATCCCTGTATTTAGCGCCATCAATCTTTCCCTCAACTCTGACCAGTTTCCCAGTCTCAGCTGCTGAAAAACATCCCCACTCAAGTGTTGCTTTAGCAGTGTGTTTGGGGTCATTGTCCTGCTGGAGGGTAAACCTCAAATCATGCACAGAGTGGTACAGGTTTTGCTCAAGAATATCCCTATATCTAGCACCATCCATCTTTCCCTCAACTCTGACCAGTTTCCCAGTCCGGGCTGCTGAAAAACATCCCCACAGGATGATGCTGCCACCACCATGTTTCACTGTGGAGATGGTGTTCTTTGGGTGATGTGTTGGGTTTGCGCCAGACATAGCGTTTTCTTTGATGGCCAAAAAGTTACATTTTAGTCTCATCAGACCAAAGCACCTTCCTCCATACACTTTGGAAGTCTCCCACATGCCTTTTCGCAAACTCAAAACGTTCCATTTTGTTTTTTGCTGAAAGTAATGGCTTTCTTCTGGCCACTGTGCCATAAAGCCCAACTCTATGGAGCGTACGGCTTATTGTCGTCCTATGTACAGATACTCCAGTCTACTGTGGAACTCTGCAGCTCCTCCAGGGTTTCCTTATGTCTCTGATGTCTCTGTGCTGCCTCTCTGATTAATGCCCTCCTTGCCCGGTCTGTGAGTTTTGGTGGGCGGCCATCTCTTGGCAGGTTTGCTGTTGTGCCATGTTCTTTCCATTTGGTTATGATAGATTTGATAGTGCTCCTGTGGATCATCAAAGATTTGGATATTTTTTTATAACCTAACCCTGACTTGTACTTCTCAACAACATTTTCCCTTACTTGTTTGGAGAGTTCCTTGGTCTTCATGGCAGTGTTTAGTTAGTGGTGCCTCTTGTTTAGGTGTTGCAGCCTCATGGGCCTTTCAAAAAAGATGTGTATCTGTAATGACAGATCATGTGAACCTTAGATTGCACACAGGTGGACATCATTCCACTAATTATGTGGCTTCTGAAGGTAATTGGTTGCACCAGAGTTTTTTATGGTCTTCATAACAAAGGGGGTGAATACATACGCACATGCCAATTTTCTGTTTTTTATTTCTAAAAAATAGTTTTATGTATATATTTTTCTCATTTTACTTCACCAACTTAGGCTATTGTGTTCTGATCCATCACATAAAATTCAGATTACCAAAACATTGAATTTAAGGCTGTAATGTAACAAAATAGGTAAAAAGTCAAGGGGGGGTGAATACTTTTGCAAGGCACTGTATATCACTTAAAGGGATAGTAAAGGTTTCTGGAATATACTAGATATATAATACACCTATATATCTATTTAGTTTTATGCACTTTATTTTGTTAAGAAGTACTTGCAAGTTCTGTTTTTACTGCCTAAATAAACAAATATTACCTGCTCAGGTCTATTCTCTGCAGCACATGAATACACAGTCTCTGTAGTATTATGCAGTGTCTCATACTAACCAATCAATGACCATGTCTCAGCAGCATGTTGCTGAGAATTTTCGCCTGGTTGATTAGTATGAGACACTGCACAGTCAATACACCAGAGTCTGTGTATTCATGAGCTGCAGAGAACAGACCCAAGCAGGTACGATTTGTTTGCTTTTACGGAATAAAATTAGAGCTCATAATCACTTCTTACTAAGTACATAAAAGTAAACCGATAAAGATAAATGGTAAAATCCAGTTATTTCAATAAGATTGTAATTGGTGAACTCATGTGAATAAGATTCTAACAATTCAATCACATCTTCAGAAAATAATTTTAGTTTCATTAATTTTGCAATCATAGTGTCAGCAACACCTATTACAGGGTCAGGTAAAACAGCTTCAACAGCCTGGACAAATTGAGGGCAGAGATTCTTTCATACTCAATTAAGATTGGATTCAGGGACTGCATTCAAGGCATTTCACAGCATACAAAGGGCCTCATTCAAATGCAATTTGGCCAATTGAATAGGGCTCTATATAAGCACAGTGACATAGCATATTTTTTTTTACAGAAGATTTTAGTTAGTGAAGACTTTGCTTTTGAATAGAAGTGCACAAACTAAAATCTTCTGTAAAAAAAAATATGCTATGTCACTGTGCTTATATAGAGCCCTATTCAATTGGCCAAATCGCATTTGAATGAGGCCCAAAGTATTAAAACTCTTCCAGAATTGATGTTAGGATGATGATGGTGAAGTGTTGGATTACCTAGTGCATTGCCCAGTAATAGCAGTGCTTTAAAAGGAAGATCATCGTCACATTATTTCTTTACTTCTGGTACAAAATGATAAGAAAACCAGTCTTCAAATATATAAACCAGTCTTCATATATTGTTGCGGTCACCCACATTTTAGGAGTGGACATCCGGGAAAATTGGAAGGGGTCCCTTATTTAAAGCCTTGAATGCTGTTGGATTCTGAGCACCACAAACAAATACTACAGATTCAGATTGCAATTACCTACTGTATGCTGCATTTGCCTGGCATTGATTTGTGTTTTTAGGTTCCTTCGACAATGT
Source organism: Discoglossus pictus (assembly GCA_027410445.1). NCBI lineage: Eukaryota > Metazoa > Chordata > Amphibia > Anura > Alytidae > Discoglossus > Discoglossus pictus. The sequence goes on from CM050163.1 coordinate 229,597,606, forward strand.
GAACGGAATGTTGTGTTCCCTTCACTTACTTGGAATACTACTGGACCCCACCCTCTCTTTCATTCCTCACATTCATTCAATCACTAAGTTTTGTCATTTTCACATAAAAAAAAAAAAATCTCCAAAATACGTCACTACCTTACACAAGACACAACTAAAATTCTTATTCACTCTCTCATCATATCTCTCCTCGACTACTGCAACTCTCTCTTTGCTGGCCTTCCCATCACCCATCTCTCTCTCCAGTCCAATCCATACTAAACGCATCCGCTAGACTCATGTACCACAATCAACGCACAGTGTCCGCAGAACCTCTCTGTCAGGCACTCCACTGGCTTCCCACAGCTTTCAGAATAAAATTCAAAATTATGACCCTAACATATAGAGCCCTCCAGAATAATGCACCCTCCTATATCTCTGCTCTCACCCACAAAATACGCTCCCACCCGCCCTCTACACTATGCTAATGACCTTCTTCTCTCCTCCTCTCCTCCTCTCTCATCTCCCGCCTTCAAGACTTTCCTCATTCTGCCCTATTCTTTGGAACTCCTTGCCTTCCACCACTAGATTATCCTCTTGCCTCAAATCCTTCAAAATCTCTAAATAGATGTGTTTTTTATAAGAAGCCTATAAACTTTAACCTCTATTTGCACAATGCATCTATCACTCTCCTGTGCCTCACCCATACCCTTTAGAATGCAAGTTTGTGAGTTTTCAGTCTTGTTACGTGCTTTAGGGAAAGCTCTATGTATGTTTGATTGAAAGCACAATAACAGGGTTCTCCGTTCCTTTGCCTTATGTTCAAATTGTCTTTGACTTGTACTTAACTCTTGTATAGTGCTACTGAATATGTTGGCGCGTTACAAATAAAGGATAACCGTAATGAACATAATAATGATTTCAGCTAACTATTTAGAAGGTGTTCTGCAAATTCAGTGTCGGCTTTCCATTGAACAGTAATGTTGTGCCAACTAGCTCTCTTCCTGATATGAGCAAACCATCCTAGTCCTTGCTCTGAAAACTTCTTCATCGGATATCTCACTGCTTTTGTTCTTAAGCATTTCATACAGAGATGATTCCTTAGTTGAAATTGTGACTTGATTCAGAGGCATATGGGTTTACTGTGTGATCATTTATCCATGCAAACAAAGCTTTTCAACTTGAAGAATAAGTCCATCACATTTCCTTGTGACCATTGATTGCAATGCCCTAGCTTTCTTCAGTTCCTTTAAATATCTTTTTTTTTTATCTTTCAGAATTCTTGAATGTGAAACTTGGATATAAATCACATAAACTTTCATTCTTGAAGCATATTGGTACAATTCAAAAGTGGTAGCTTTTCTTGAATTGTATGTTGCACTAGTGCTACGGAATATGCTGCTGCATTACATATAAAGGAAAATAATAATATTAATACACTACTTGCATTACGATTACTTTCACAGACATTATGACAAACTGGCAAAGCATGCAATAGAGAGTGTCAAAGAGTGCAGTAAATTTGAATCTGCACTATTGGATTATGTATTGAAACTGTCTGGCTTTGCTTACTGACTTTTTACAGTAAAGTAAGCACAGTCAGTGGGATTGCTAGTATTGTTTTAAATTGAGAAGATGTACAGTAGATTCTCAGTTATCCGGCACCCATGGGATTGGTAAATGCCGGATAAATGTAGTTTGTGGTTGCTTGAGAGTTACATATAAAAAGGGTCTAGATTAGCTGCACATAGGATGCTCCGCTAAGTATATTTGTCAGTAAGGGCTGTTCTCGCAGCAGCAGCTTTCACTCCTCACTCACACACAGGTACATTTGGCTGGAGGGTGCGGTGCTGATCCCGGGGAATGTAACGCCAACACTGCCCTGGATCTCACGCCTGTCTGCTTCCAGGTAACATTGAATTGTGGAGACGTACAGTGGGTGCAATCTAGGTGTCTGTAAGCATTTTGTGGCATGACAACCTGGCTCCTGGCATTTGTTGAGCCCTGTAAAAAATTCAATTTTTTGGGGGGTTGCTTGAGATTTCTGGTTAATTGGGAGTCTATTGTATTGGGGAATACAGAGAAGTTATTTTCACCAAAATTGAAGTACACTCTTTTATATAAACTTATATTTAGACAGTGTTCCCCTTTCCAAATTTCTATAAACTGCAGTGTTTGAGAAAATGTAACTGTAAAATTAGATGCCATCTTCCTTAGTCCAAGAGAGGAATGCTCCATTGTGGTTTGTTGAGTGTTGAAAGCAAATTCTAATTCCCTCAATTGTTAAATATTTATCATTACAAAGCCTGATTCATTTTATTTTCAACAAAAGTGCATTTTTCATTGCGTTTATTGCCAATTTACAAAAAAGTACAAGGAGAAGAATGGCCAAAATACATTAAAGTTCTCATCTGCCAAGAGTACTCTGAGGCTCTGATGTTTTGTTGTGGGGAAATGAACATAAAACTGTCCTGCGGTTTCAGTGTACTGGTTTATATCTGCATGAAACTTGGTGATGACTTTTGTAGTGGAGAAAAATAGTAAATAATATAATACTAAACATTTGAATATATATTCGTTAACACCAAAGATGTTAGAGATTATTATATGACGTTATATTTAGTTATTTAGTTATTTTAGAGCGGGGCTGAATATTGTTTTCAAACTTTTGCATACCTTTAACTCTCAGCGAAAATCTAAAAAATCTGCCTCTAACACTATAAATCTAGGTATATGCATTTTTTCAATTAATTGCACTTAGTTTTTACTTTTTTCTTAAAATAGACACTATTAGTCAATTCTAATATTATAATATACACATACAAATAGCTTATTAGTAATTTATTCTAAAACAAATATTTTAGGTATTAAAAGAGATAGATAATCAAATTCACTATTCACAATATAGTCATCAATATTCAATCACAATATACCACTGTATTTATGCACCAAATCACAATTGAAGCATTACTATGTGTTATTTGACAATATTGGGAGATACAGTAATGGATTCTTAAAATTAAGTTAGTGTTAGCCTTAGGGAACTACTATTCCCAGAATCCTCTTGTCTCAATAGTACTAATTTTATATAGATGTAACAAACAATTATAATATACACATATATAAATAAATAATATGCTTGGATACATATAAACAATATGTTGGAGGAACAAGCTTTTATATTTGAACATTCATAAGACAAAACATCGTAAAGTCAGGCTGTTAGGTAGTCTATCAGCATTATTACACAGTCCTAGCAGGCAGAGCATAATGGAGATGATTGGCAAATCATGTATGGTTGGCAAGTTAGCAATATAGATAAAAACGTGGTGACGTATTCACGTTGATTGCGTCACTGCATAATTACGTAATTACGTAATTTGCGTTAAATAAGCGGAAATGGATGGGAAAAGGGTTATAAAAGCCCCATTCAGACCAGAATTCAATAGCCCATGAGTAAGCCCTAAGAAGGGCGAAACGGGACCGTCGGGACTATTTCTACAGAAGCGCAAGTACTCTGGTTATGTGGATTTTTGTATTGGGGGAGTATCATTATGCAGTATTATAATTATTGGTGAATTATGGTATATTCTTTGACTCCTTTGACCTTCTTAGAATTGCACGTCTGCATTAATGACATATAGTAGTCTTTGGTAATAAGGAGTTTAGTAATTAATAACCCTTGCAAAAATGATTTTTGGTACTCCCCATATAAATATTAATTATACAACAAATATTAATTATACAACAACTAATTATAAAACTTTTTTATAACCGGAAAGAGTACTAAGGATGCGCTTTTCTCTAGATTGGTTTTAAAATTTAAACTTTTTTTGAGCTATATATAAACACATTTTTTATATCTTCCCAAGGATTAGCAAAGTAATTTTGCCATATGAGGGAAGATTTTGTGGGATATCAATATGGGACAATATATGTTAATAGCTCTTTAAATAATTCACCCATCCATTAGCTTTTTTTGTTCCTTTATTTTACACAATCATTTGAATACAAAAATAAGGTGTTAGGCACCAAGGAACTACAGTGGTATATTGAGATAATATAAGAGAAAATCTAACACATATATGAAACCTTAAACCACGCACAGCAGCAAATTTTAAACACGAGGTCCAGACTTTTTTTTTTATAGGATAGAGGTTATATTCCGTAGTATGTCTAACTATATTCTATTATTTACCCATAACTCTTAAAATAAAAGTAAGGATGAAACATTGGAGTTATATACAAATGCTTTCTATTTTATTCTTTAAAGTCTATTTATCAAAAAGTGGAAACATTTGACAATCAGTTGTGAACTTAAGTTTAGTCTTCATCATGCCCCGCCCAGGAAGTGCTAGCATGCTGCGCTAGCCAGGGCATGTCCATCTCCCAGTCAGGGAGACCATGCAGCCCATACACAGCATATCTCTGAACAAGGAGACACCCTGATTACAGCGTTGGGAACTATTCTATCTTAACCAATCTGCTAATCTCTATATTACGCATGCGAACAGAACCTTACAACAGGAGAATCTGATGAGGCAAGGCAGCAATTGAGCACGAGTGAAGATGACACGTGTACCATTGTGCACAACTTGTGTTCTGGTGTTGCTGCTAGTCTGGTGCTGTGAAGGCAAGTGAGAGGTCTAGGAGTAGCGTGACTCTCCCGGAAACGGCAGAAGAACCGCGGTGCAGACGGAGTGAGTCTCCGCAGCATTTATGGAAAGGTCTGCACACTAGACTCCGAAGTGGGGAGGCTGCTTTTAGACCACACACGCCCTGTGCAAATCGGCACATCAATATCATATCCCTGGAGACGCAACTCTGTCTTAGCTTACAGCGCAATGTGGAAGACTGTAGAGAGCATAATTCTCGATTAAAGGTCAGTCACATACTACACACTGAAGGCCTCTAAATGTTGTTATAAGCAATATATGAAATTAATTCTTGTATAGGATGACATTTAACATTTACCTTGAAACAAGTGATATGTTCACCTAAGGGATGTTACTCCTTCATACACAGAGAATTGTAAATATGTTTCCTGATTAAATAAACACCCTCTATCTTTAAAAGAAGGTGGAAAGGGTGAAGGGAAAGGGAAACAAAAGGAAGAGAGAAACTCACACACAGACATTGGCAGGGAGGAATTATAAGAATAAAATTCTGAGAAATCAAAATAAACTGTGCAGTAATTACTGCACAACTGAATAGACTCAATAATTACATCAAACCATCCTTTTGTATCCTAGTTTAAGGGTCAGGGGGATTACAATAAGAAGGGTTAAAACTTCAAAAGGATTCATAGCAATTGTTCCTTTCCAGATCAGTGTTTAAACTTTCCTTTAGCAAAATTGTGAAGGATTATAAACTGACTTCATGGTTCTTTTGAGCCATGAATGCCTGGTTGGTGATGGAGTAATGTCTCTTTAAGTATTTCCTGCTTGAAACAACTAATTGATGGGTCTCAATACAAATTAGTATAACCTTCAGACTTATAAGAGAAATACAACTTGGTGAAAAATTATAAATCTAAATTGGACTTATTTTGGACTATTTTGAATAAAAAATCAAGAGAGTAATAATCATGATGAAAAAAAAAGACTCTAACCCTTCAAAAGGGAAAGTTAAAGTTAAGAAATCTGAATCATCTACACCCTTTTTGGTCTCCTTTTTTCCCCCTAAAGACAGAACTAAAGCAATGAATATCTCACTGCTTGAAACCTCAAATCCCTCCCTATCACCTGCTTCGCAGAGTAAAATAGAGGACTTAACGAAGTTGGATCCAATGAATACCTTATTTCCGACTGAGGAGGAGTTATTCACCACAGTGACTATGAAAGAAATGTTACTGGACTTTCAATGTTCATTAAAAAAGGAACTGACTCAAGAAATTTTAAATAACAAGCCAGCAATTAATCATCTTACAGACGAATAGAAGAACTAGAAGATACACAGGAAAGGCTAATTACAGACTGTCAAAAAGTGGTTAAATACTCACAATCACTAGAGATGGAATTAAATCCACTCCGTTAAGATGGCTTATCAAGAAGACCACTCCAGACGCAACAATTTGTGTATAAGAGGAGTCCCAGAGACTATTCTTCCTAATGGTTTACCTTCCTTATTATAATTTTTTTTTCATATTTAGTAAAACCAGAGAAACAGTGGGATAACATCCTAGACAGGGTACACAGAATTCCTCTGCCTAGAGGTTTAAAAGATGATTTTGTCAAAGATGTAATAGTAACATTTAATTTCTTTGAATATAAGGAAAAAGTGTTGAAGGCAGCAAGACGTGAAGTTAAATTCGACCCCCCCATTTGAAAATGTAACTATTTTTACTGATTTGTCTGGTGACACTCTGGCTGGGAGGAAAAGACGGGAAAAAAATCCCCCCCAAAAAGAAAAAAAGGAGTAAATATAACTTCTGAAAAAGGCACTTAAGGAATTATTTTAATGTGTTGGATATATGTTGACACAAGTTATATTTATTTTAGTAAGGGGTTAAGTATTAATTGAAGGTGTTTAAACCATTTTAATAATATTTTTTCAGAAGCACAATACACAGCATTTTTTTTACCACTATGGACACAATAGATAAAAAGTACTATATATAATGAGTAATGAACTGTACAATAAATACATAAAAATAATTAACTGATCATAAAATAAATAATATATGATCACTAAAATATTACCGAAATAGATCAGAACTACTAAAGAATTCTAATAGGACACATTTTTTTCACTTCAAGTATTATTTTTCTAGAATGTTAGACTATTGAATATAAACACAGTGGATATGATCACAATAATGACAGAAATAGAACACACCTAAATAATATAAATATAAGCATTCAAAGTTAAGTTAAGTAATCTTAGTAATAAACAACTAGCATATTGGACTAAGGCACAAAAGGGAGGACGAGGGGGAGAGAGGAAGGAGTGAATTAAACCCTTTTTTTCCACTCTCACTTTTTTTCTGTATATCCTTGAGTGATAGGATTATTGGTTAGGGGTTGTCTCTTACCTGAAGACAATTTCGGAAGGTCCCTGACTGGGAGATATTTTAGAGGCAGTTAGACTTCGTTAAGGTCAAGTGTAATGTTAGTTAGTCAAGTGTAATGATCAAAATGTCTATTCTTTTTTATCAAACATTTATACAGCACTTTAAAGATGAATATATATGTGTTTATGATGTGGGAGAACTGGAGGTTAAATGGGGAGAGAAGGCATCTAAAGGATGGTCTGAATTTTTTTTTATTTTTTTTTATGGTTATTAAATCAGTTTTGCAAAATGTTCAATGATTGAATTTACCCTTCAAAAGACAGGCAGCAATAAATCAATTTCAAAAATGGATGCAGACATTGTTTGCATCCAAGAGACCCACTGGCAGACTGATAAAATACCTTATGTGAGAGTTAGCGTGTTTAATACCAAAATGAACGCAACTTATAAAAAGCAATGCAGAGGGGTCTCTATCCTGTTTACTAAAAGATTAGCATCTTTGAAGAAATCCTCAGAGCATCCACAAAGAAATCGATCCCGAGGGGAGATATATTTTTTTGATGGGGGAAATTAATCAATCAAAATACACAATAGTAAATATATATGCCCTCAATAAGGGACAAAACCAGTTTCTAAACAAGATTTTAAAACCTATAAATAGAATTAAAATAGGAACTACGTTTATTTGCAGTGACCTAAATATGATACTTAACCCCCGAAATGATAGGAAATCTAATAAACGCCCCGAACCAGATGGCCAATTATTAAGAAAAGCAAAGTTATTCCATGACAGTTTCTTGAAATTTGGGTTATATGATGCGTGGAATGGAAAAAGATTACACCTATTTTCCACATCGACCTTCTCCAGATTGGACTGTTGTTTGGTTAATTTGGAGACTATAGGAGAAATCCTCTCAGTCAAAATAGGAACAATTGACTGGTCTGACCATGCCACAACTGAATTACAATTAAGAGAACAGAGCCAAATTAAAAATGTTTATAGAAAAAAAATAGACCCTTCTCTATTTAGTCCTGAGAACCAACTTAAACTTCAAGCAGAGATATATATTTTTTTTATATATAAATGACAAATCAATCAAAAGCAGTACAGTAATATGGAATGCCCATAAGGCGTACATTAGGACTTCTGCAGTCTTGGTCTGCATATCGGAAAAAACAAAGTGGTACTCCTCTTCAGGAACTCTATATGAAGTTAGCGAAAGTAGACAGAGAGAACAAAGTAAGACTGTGAGAAATAGAGAAAATTTGAGGGCAGATTACATTTTTTTTATTGCAAATGCAAGTAGACAACTGCCTATTGAAGTTACAACAGAGATGTTATCATCTATCAAATAAAGTAGGTAAGTCTTTTGCCACGAAGTTGAATAAGAGAAATAGAGCCAAGAGAATTGAGGAAATAATATCAGAAGACAATATGACGTACACAAAACCAGAAGATATTGAAACGGCCTTCTATAATTTCTATAAAGATTTATTCTATCTAGAGGATGGACCTCATTTTAGGAAACCTAATAAAGAAGCAATTGTTGATTTTTTTGGAAAAAATCAATCTTCCTAAGATTAACAAGGAAGAACCCATTAATTTATAAAAAGAGATCAATATTAATGAGATAGAAAAAGTAATTATTAATTTCAAAATAAATTCGACTCCGTCCCTGATGGTATTATCAACTATTATTATAAAACTTTCAAAACCTCTCTGGCCAAACACTTGGTCAAAGTCTTTAATGAAATTAGTAAATTAGAACTGAAGGGAGAGCTCCCTCAAAAATGTTAGAAGCTGTTATTATAAATATTTCCAAACAAGATAAGGATATTGAACTTTGCAAAAACTACAGGCCTATCTCACTTCTAAATTCAAATATTCAAATATATTCAAAACATTTTGGCAATAAGGTTAAACCAAATTTTACCTAGACTAATTGGACTAGACCAGACCGGTTTTATCCAATGACGACAAGGTTCAGTCAACACCGGAAAACTTATAGACTTAATCTCATACTGTGAACATATCTAAATTCCCCCTGCAATGATCACACTAGATGCTGAGAAAGCCTTTGATAGGTTAAATTGGAATTATATGTTCTCAGTATTTAAAAAACATGTTTTAGGTAATTTCAGACTTAAATCTATTGGGGCCTTATATACCCAACCCTCGGCTTATATGTTCCGGGGTGGATTTAAAATTTGATAATTTTTTGGTTTCTAATGGTACCCATCAAGGATGCCCTCTCTCCCCATTAGTCTTCGCTTTAATGATGGAACCCTTTGCGGAAACTGAAATTGAAGGTAAAGAGATTAAAAGGATATCTAAGTTTCCTGGATTCTGAATGCTACTAATGGAGGAGAATCAGAAGTGTATGAAAAAAAATGTTTGCATGAAAAAATACACATAAATACACAAAATAAACATGTAAACACTTACCTTGAAGTTAGCAAAATCTATTGTTGTTTTTCACAGTTTAAAATTAAGGTTAACACCCCCTCCAATTTGTTATGGCCAATCCGGTTAGAGAAAGATTTCAGACATAACACTATGTTAGTTGCTATGGCAACACCACACAGCATAGCTAGGAAGCAGGGATGAGTCATATACCAGCAGTGACAACACTGCTTTCCTATTGGCTGTGGTGCAAAGCAGCATGGGATATGTAGGCCAAGGAGCCTGGGAAATGTAGTGCATCACTGACATGTGACAGGAAGCTGTAAGGAGGAAGCTGTAAGGAGATTTGGCCGAGCAAGCAACAGCAGGTAAATAGTGGGTTAATATTGCTCCCAGGTGCTGCATGCTGATTGGGGGGGGCACCAGAAAGTTGTGTAGACACCCCCTGGGGGTGTCAACATAATCATTAGAGGGGTTTTTAGATATTAATAAAAATTAAAATGTTTTATAAAATGAGCTGCATACACATAGGCTGCTTTTTGCCTAGAGTGCAGAAATGTATTAATCCAGCTCCCTTTAAGGAAGAGTCGTATGAAATCATGCTCTTTGCAGATGATTTATTTTAACATCGTCGAATCCTAGTACATCATTACAACATGTACAAAATGTGATTAAGATATTTGGTACGTTAGCATAATATAAGGTTAATTTGTTCAAAACGGAAATACTTACACTGATTTAGATAGTAGTCAGATAATATCAGCACAAAATACAAGTGAGACCAATTGTAACTTTAACCAAATTACGTATTTAGGGATTGTCTTTACAAGTAAATTGAATGAATTAACAAGGTCAAACTTGCTTAAACTATATGGCAAATTGGAAATATTGCTTACAAATTGGAAAAACTTAGCTCGGCAGAGTGGCTGCGATAAAAAATTCCATTTTGCCTAAAATAAATGATATATTCAGATGTTTACCATTGTAAGTACCTAGTCATATTATAAAGACATTTCAATCATTGGTAGATACATTTATTTATAGGGGTAAAAAACCCAGATTGAAATTGGCAACAGTAAAGCGTAGTTTTTCTATAGGAGGTATTGGATCACCATGGAAACATTTAGACAACTTTGTAAACATGCTACACAGAATAATGTGGAAACTGATATATTAATCACCATATTTTAGAATAATCATTTACACTTCACTTCAAGGACATTGTATAAGTGGAAACGCTACAGAGAAGCGCAACAAAATTAGTAAGGTGATTAAGCAATTAAGAAAGACTAACCAAATTAAATATATTTTCATTAGAAAAAAGGAGCCTAAGAAGATATGATTGCCTTATATAAATGCATCCAGGGTCAACGTAAATCTCTGAACTTTGGGTGAACTTTGTTTGACAAGAGTACCCTTTGAGGTTAGATTAAAGAAAAAATTATCTCAAAGAATGAAAAGGATACTGCAGAATAAGTTCAATTTGATTGTGGAACTTACTACCAAAGGAGATTGTGACAACATATTCAGTAGATAACTTTAAAAATGGGTTGGATATTTTTCTGAATAACAAGGGCATACATGGTTTTGCTGAATATCTAGAATTGTAGGGGTATTGATGCAGGGTGCAATCCGACTGATATTTTTTGAGATCAGGAAGGATTTTTTTCATTTTAGGAGACAATTGGCAGTGTTTGCAATTTTTTAAAAATTTTTTTTATTGCTCTTAATCTATTAACAATTTACATAATACAAGCATCAGAGGAAATCTAAAACGGTTGAACATGATGAACTAAAGGTCTTTTTTCAAAGTCAATTACTATGTTACTGTGAGCCCACAAAACCACATCATGGCCGCCTCTCACTTTACTTACGCAGTAAAGGACGACAACAACTTTGTGAATAAAATTAAATTCAGCATTTATTGCTATTAAAATGTATTATAGTTAAATATTAGTGAACATAATTAACCATGTCATAACTATGTACAGTTGTGCTTAAAAGTTTGCATACCCTGGCAGAAATTGTGAAATTTCGGCATTTATTTTGGAAATATGACTGATCATGCAAACCAAATGTCTTTTATTGAAGGATAGTGATCATATGAAGCCATTTATTATCACATGGTTTGGCTCCTTTTTAAATTATAATAATAATAGAAATCAAAAGTTTACATACCATTGGATGTTTGGCCTTGCTACAGACACAAGGTGACACACACAGGTTAAAATGGCAATTAAAGGTTAATTACCCACACCTGTGGCTTTTTAAATTGCAATTAGTGTCTGTGTATAATTAGTCAATGAGTCTGTTAGCTTTCACGTGGATACACTGAGCAGGCTAGATACTGAGCCATGGGGTAGCAGAAAAGAACTGCCAAAAGACCTGCGTACCAAGGTAATGGAACAGGATATAAAAAGATATCCAAAACTTATTAAGAAGTGGAAAATTCGGGGATCTCTTGATACCAAGCCAAAGTCAGGTAGACCAAGAAAGATTTCAGCCACAACTGAATTGTTCGTAATACAAAGAAAACCCACAGGTAACCTCAGGAGAAATATAGGGGCTGCTCTGGAAAAAGATGCTGTGGTTGTTTCAAGGAGCACAATACAACGATACTTTAACAAAAATGAGCTGCATTGTTTAGTTGCCAAAAAGAAGCCTTTACTTCGCCAATGCCACAAAAAAGCCTGGTTACAATATGCCCGACAACACCTTAACACGTCTCACAGCTTCTGGCACACTGTAATTTGGAGTGATGAGACCAAAATAGAGCTTTATAGATACAACCATATGCGCTATGTTTGGAGAGGGGTCAACAAGGCCTATAGTGAAAAGAATACCTTCCCCACTTTAAAGCATGGTGGTGGCTCACTGATGATTTGGGGGGGTAAGGGGGGAGCTCTAAAGGCACGGGGAATCTTGTGAAAATTGATGTCAAGATAAATGCAGCATGTTATTAGAAAATGCTGGCAGACAATTTGCATTCTTCTGCACGACGGCTGCTCATGGGATGCTCTTGGTCTTTCCAGCATGACAAGGACCCTAAGCACAAGGCCAAGTTGATACTCCAGTATTTACAGCAGAAAAATGTGAAGGTTGTGGAGTGGCCATCACAGTCTCATGACTTTAATATCAACGAGACACTCTGGGGAGATCTCAAACGTGCAGTTCATGCAAGATGACCAAAGACTTTGCATGACCTGGAGGCATTTGGCCAAGACAAAAGGGGCAGCTATACCACCTGCAAGAATTAGAGGCCTCATAAACAACCTTTACAAAAGACTGCACGCTGTCATTGATGCTAAAGGGGGCAATACACAGTATTAAGAACTAAGGGTATGCAAACTTTTGAACAGTGACATTTCATTTTTTTCTTTGTTGCCATGTTTTGTTTTATGATTGTGCCATTCTGTTATAACCTACAGTTGAATATTAATCTCATAAGAAATAAAAGAAATGTGTTTTGCCGGCTAACTCACTTTAATAATGGTACATATATTACCAATTCACCAAGGGTATGCAAACCTTTGAGTACAACTGAATAATATATGCAAATTAAACCCCAGAATAAAAGCCCATATAAACAAAGCGTTGCCCGGCATGGGAAAATAATGTGACTATGAAGGACGTCCAGTGTCCACGATCAGCAAGTAATAACACCTAAGAGAAGGAAACACTTAGAATGAGACTGTTCTGCCCAATGACGAAAAGATGAAACTGCTCCATGCCTGCCAAACCATAAGCTCTAGCTGTGACGGAAGAAAATAATCCATAGGGTAGAAAAGAAGGATGTTGCTGCTTCTGTCTTGATGAGTGGTGAAATTGCATTCTTCCACACTCAACTACAACATTTAACTTAAATCCTTGTCCCATAAGGGATCCTGCTGTATCTTCTGGAAAATGTCTGCCCAAACCTATTCAGCCTACAGCTGTTTTTTTTAATTATCTTGAGAGGTGCAGCAGGAAAGTAAACTATGGGCTGGAATAAGGTCTTGTAATAAAACGGAAAAGTAGCTAATGGGAGACCTCTCTGGTAAAATTACTTTAACAAAACTCTGTCATAGTAAAGCTGTGCAAAGTGAAACATGGCAGCCTGTATCATAGCATAAAGGGCCACTATAATGCATTTAAAAGTCAGTTATGTTTCTTTGCTGGGCAGAGACTATTAAAAACAGTATGCAGCTTAAAATAAATAAAAGTTAATTTTTTTATCTTACTTTTTAAATTGTCTGATTTTCTCCTCCTTCCTCTGCGTTGACAGGCCAGCTGTGCCTGGGAGATGGATCGTCATGGAGCTTGGCAGCAGGCTGTACTATAATGTCCCTGGTTCTTTCCTTTTACATTGTTACAATACATGAGCCATCATATCCACACCCCTTTACTGAGCATGTTCATTTTGAACCAGAGTCTGACCTGTCAGACTTTTTTTTTAATCCAGCTGTTGATTACAGAGTTGATTACACCCCTTATAGGCCCAGGTAGGAGGAGATGCACAGATCTGCTTGAAGGGAAACGGACACATTCAAAAGTAAGAAAAAATGTAAACTTGTATTTATTTTAAACGGGCATACTGTTTGTAATAGTCTATGTCCAAAAAACTTTGTCCTAAAAAGGTTTACTGGCAAAGGCACTACAGTGGTCCTTTAAAGAGAAACAATTAGGTCTTCCTGCTGTCCGATAGGCAGGCTGAATTGTTTCAGTGACCAATTTAAAAAAAACAAAAAACTCTTCACCAGGAACACTTTCTGACCTTAATATGTATTTTTAAACAGCTGAAATTCAAAGAAAAAGTATGATAATGACTCTTCCTTACCATTCCAAGGCTGTCGTGTTTGCCTTAACATATAAAGGCTGCATTTTCTATATTTTTTCTTTGCACAACCTTATTTGCTAGCTTGTTTATACAGATATTGTACTTGATACATATAGTAAAGCAGCATATGGAATCAATTTTCTTTATGGCACAATTCCCAGACCTCCTATTGTACATATTGTTTCTGTAAATATTGGGCTGTAATGCGGCTGAACACTAGTTCAAACTTCAAAACTTCAGTTTAAGATTTCATAACCACACCTGTATGTTTTTGACTTTGAATGTACCACAACTTGCTCCATGACATTTTGTGAACACTTGCAGATGTATTAAATTGCGATTCAGTAAGTTTAAAAGGCTCTATTTAAGCACACAGCATATTTTATTTACAGTTTTTAGTTAGTGAACTTCTATTCAAAAGCAAGGTCTTCACGAACTAAAAACTTCTGTAAATAAAATATGCTGTGTGCTTAAATAGAGCCCTTTTAAATTTCCTGAATCGAAATTTACTAAGGCTGTTGATTTTCCCAGTTTCTGCTTCCTTTAACACAAGGTAAGATTAATCTGTTTACCCAGTTAATGCGTCATTCTGTTTTTCTTAGCTACAATTAATCTCAATGACTGCTTAAAGGGCAACTAAAAATATATATTTAATTGCAAATTATTAATAAGTGCTCTTGGTAAGTGGGTGGATACTGTATGACCGTAGGTAAATGACATTTGTAGAAATATATCAATATGTATTAAAAATGTAGCATTTGTAGAAATATATCAATATGTATTAAAAATGTAGCTTTTAATGGTGTACATTCTAGAAAGGATAGCTGGATTATCTACTTTCTGTAAACTCTGTGTCAATCTAATATTCTGGCCACTCCAGCCAGCAGTGAATCAAGCAGTTTAAGTGGTCTAATATATTATTAAAAGAGCATAACACACTACTTGGTAGAATTCCCACCTTGGACTTTTCCTGTTATCTGCCCAGCAGCAGTGGCGGCCAGTGGCCATTACATGGCGCAGCCGAGATTTGATAAAACCAAGATTTTCCTCTAAAACATTTTTTATTTATATGGCCTGCACAGCTTGTTACATATGCTTAATATGCTCACATGGAATATGACCCAGAACTTGCACATTTCTGGGTACACTGTTTCTCCTGAATATTTTTGAAAACCTATTTAGAGGAGTCAGAGAATGTAGTAGAGATATGGTTCGTCAGGGATAATGAGACCCAGGAATATTCTCTTAAAAAGCAGACTACATCTGTAAAAGAAGGCAAGTTGATGCATCTATCAGAGGGTATTTTTTGTATAACGTGCCATTGTGTGTTTTCATTCTTCAAATGATACTCTTAAAAGCAATGATGCTCTCAAATTCATATTTTAATTGATCTGTGAATTGCCCCTGTCAGCCAATGAACAGTAATATAGATGTATGAGTCATACTGTCTGCCAGTGAAATCTACAGATGTACATATACTATGTTACTACTGTTAGTTTTACATATATATATTCGGTTTTAACTACATTAAATACATTAATACCAGTTTACAATATGACAAACTCATTAATTAGTAATAAACAGTAAGAGTAATAATAATTAGTAATAAACAAAGGCTACTGATATTTTCCTGCCAAGCTCCATATAAATCTGTGTTATTCAGTCAACATTATATAACAATAGCTCAACCATTAACATTGCATTCAAGCTCATCAACAACAAACAAAAATGAAAATATGAAGAAAAAGAAAAGAAAGACCGGACAAAACATTACAAACACCAAACCTGAGGCGTTAAATACGATATGTGTAGAGGATTTGTTTATTAATAAACATATTTAAAAAAATACTTCTTTTCTATACATTTGTCCCAATTTTTCCATTTGATTCTAGAATTTTTAATTGTTCCCATCTCCTGGAAATCTTTTTCCAAAGCATGATTTTGACTTATAATAGTTATAATGTCATTCCATGATGGGATAGAATTTTGCTTCCATTTGGTGACAATTAGCCATTTAGCTACCATTATAATCTGCACAATAAAAGTTCCTATTTCCATAGTGAACTCAGCAGGAAAAATATGTAAAATTATTATTTCCAGTGTCGGTAGAATTAGCGTTTTAAGTACTGAAGAGGTATGGCTAAAACAATCCAACCAAAACTTTTGAACCAAAGGACATTTGCACCAAATGAAGGTTGGATCAAATCTGTCCACAATTCCTCCAACAGTATTTAGCATCTGCTTTCTGAGTAATTTGATTTAATTTCTTAGGAAGCAAAACCATCTATTTAGCACTTTGAAAAAGACCTCTCTATATTAGGAATTTTTTATAAATGTATTATTATTATCATTTATTTGTAACGCGTCAACATATTCCGTAGCGCTATACATAAGTTAAGTTATGGGCAATAACAATTTCAAGATTCTCACATTGCATAGAATGGAGGGCCCTATTTTTGAGCTTGGGATCCGGTGTCCATAGCGCTTTACCTAAAGCACCTTGCACGATTTGAAACTCGCAGACTTACAATCTAAAGGTTGAAGTTTCTATGTGGTACAGTAGGGAGAGAGCAGTGCTGAGCATGTTAGGGTGGAAGGTTATAGGCTTCTTTAAAGAGGTGCATTTTTATTGAAGTTTTGAAGGATTTAAGGCAGGAGGATAGTCTGATGAAGCGAGGCAAGGAGTTCCAGAGAATAGGGGCAGCGTGAGAAAAGTTTTGGAGGCGGGAGTGAGAGGAGGTAACAAGAGTCGTAGAAAGAAGAAGGTTGTTAGCAGAACAATGAGGGCGTGTGTGGGAGTATTTGGAGATGAGAGCAAAGATGTATGGGGGTGCGCTGTTGTTGAGGGCTTTATAAGTTAGGGTCAAGATTTTAAACTTTATTCTGGAGGCTAAGGGAAGCCAGTGGAGTGATTTACAAAGAG
Source organism: Discoglossus pictus (assembly GCA_027410445.1). NCBI lineage: Eukaryota > Metazoa > Chordata > Amphibia > Anura > Alytidae > Discoglossus > Discoglossus pictus. The sequence goes on from CM050163.1 coordinate 229,614,740, forward strand.
GAGCTGCCGACACTGAACGATGTGTACAGAAGATGAGTCTGGCGGAGGCATTCATTATGGATTGAAGTGGGGAGAGGCAGGCCAACAAGGAGTGAGTTGCAATAGTCAAGACGAGAAATGATGAGAGAGTGTATTAGAATCTTAGTAGTGTTTTGTGTAAGGTAATGGCGTATTTTGGATATGTTTTTTAGATAGAGAAGACAAGATTTGGTTAGAGACTGTATGTGAGGAATGAAAGAGAGGGCAGGGTCCAGTAGAACCCCGAGACAATGGGCTTAGGAGGTGGGAGTGATGATGGCATTGTTGACAGAGAGAGAGATGTGAGGAATTGAAGCTGTAGTAGAGGGTGGGACGATTAAGAGTTCAGTTTTAGATATGTTGAGTTTTAGATGGTGGGCGGACATCCAAGAGGATATACTAGAGAGGCAGTCGGAGACGTGTGCTAGAAGAGAGAGGGATAGATCTAGTGCTGAGAGTTAGATTTGAGTGTCATCTGTATAGAGATGGTACTGAAACCCAAAAGAGTTTATTAGGGTACCGAGTGACGATGTGTAGATGGAGAAGAGGAGGAGGCCTAGGACTGATCCTTGGGCTATGCCAATAGACAGGGGGTAAGGAGAAGAAAAGGTGCCAGAAAAGTTATCGTTCTTGGAGGTATGATGAGAACCACGAGAGAACAGTCTTGAATGCCGAGGGAGGAGAGAATGTGGAGTAGAAGCAGATGGTCAACTGTGTCAAAGACAGCAGAGAGATCCAGAAGAAGCAGAATGGTGACTGTTATGAGGGCTGTCTCAGTGGAGTGTTTGGGCCGAATGCCGGATTAGAAGGTGTCCAGAAGAGAGTTAGAGGAGATGAAACTGGTAAGGCGGTTATAGACGAGCCGCTCCAGCAGTTTGGAAGCCGGGTAAGTAGAGAGATAGGGTGATAGTTAGATGCAACGTCAGAATCGGATGAGGGTTTCTTGAGAGCGGATGTAATTATGGCATGTTTTAGGGATGATGGAAACGTGCCAGTGTTTAGGGAAAGTTTGAAGATGCATGTGAGAGCTGGGATTAGTGTAGTAGAGAGGGGAGGGATGAGCTGAGATGGAATAGGATCCAAAGGACAGGTAGTGAGGTGAGATGATGATATTTGGATGGAGACTTCATACTCTGTTGCAGGGTTAAAGTAGTTCAAAGTGGCTGTGGGAATGGGGAGGGGAGTAGACTGGGTATTGTTGGTTAGAGAGTTCATTGGGGATAGATTGAATTTTATGTGTAAAATGGTTGGCAAAGTCTTCAGCCGTGAGACAGGAAGGGATGGTGGCCGGAGGAGAGTATTGAAAGTGGCAAACAGATGTTTGGGGTTGGAGGACAGAGTTGATATTAGTGATGTGAAGTAGTGCGGTTTGGCCAGGTTGGGGGCGGAGGAGTAGAAGCGTAGCATAAACTTGTAGTGAAGGAAATCTGATGTGGAGCGTGATTTTCTCCATAGTCGTTCAGCAGTGCGGGAGCACTTCTGAATGTAACGTGTGTGTGTGTGTAGTGTGCCATGGTTGTGGATGAGATTAAGGGCATCTGCGTGCGGTTATGGGGGCAAGGGTGTCAAGGGTGGAAGAGAGAGTAGAGTTGTAGTGTAAGGTGGCAGGTGTCAGGGCAGTTGAGGTTGGATATAGTGCTAAGAAGAGGTTGGAGAAAAGTGGAGAGCTGTGTAGGGTCAAGTTCTAGCCGGTTTCTGTGGGTTATTGTGGCTGGGGTTAAAGAAGAGTGATGAGAGGAAGGTGGTGAGGTTGAAGGTAAGGAGGTGATGGTCAGATAGAGGGTGGATGACTGGGTTGGAAGTAGGGCTAATATATGTGAAAATAAGGTCAAGAGAGTGTCCAGCATAGTGAGTTGAAGAATCTGTAAGTTGTGAGAGGCCGAGGGAAGAGGTGACTGCAAGTAGTTCGAAAGAAAGTGTGGGAGCCAGGCGGAAAAGTGATCGTGAAATTGAGAGGGAGCGATAGATTAGAGCAACACGTAGAGAGATAGGAGAGAAGAAACAGATAGTATGAGCTTCAAAAGATGAAAATTGGAGGGATGGGACAGGGGTATGAGGTGATATGTACAGCGAGAGGAGAGTAATACACCCACACCACCACCTTTTTTGTTCCCAGGTCAATGTGTGTGATTGAGGTGAAAACCACCATGCGAGAGAGTGCTGCAGCAGAGGCAGTGTTTGAAGAGGAGAGCCAAGTTTCAGTGAGAGCCCTTAGATTGAGGGAGTTGGTAATGAATAGGTTGTGAGTTTATTGCAGATAGATCGTGGGTATCAGAGAGCGCAGGAGAAAGGTAGAGTGGAAGGATTTTGACAAGTGATGGGTATCAAAGTCTGGGTGTTTCGGGTGTTTGCTGCCCTTGGAGCGGAGTGTGGCTGAGAGCAGGTAGAAATGAGAGAGGGACCTGGGTCAGGGGCTATGTCTCCAGCAGCTGAGATATTCAATGTTTTAGACCAAGTGCTTTTTCTGGCCAAGCTTGTTTCAAATCTCTCTCCCATATCTTTATGTGACCGAGTTTTATTTTCATTCTTAGGTACTTCAAAATGTCAAAAAAACAAGTTAGAAATTAGTTGAGATTTATCAATGTTAAAATCACATGTTTGCAGGAGGGGTTAGTAGAGTTAATTTCCTTAAAGCCCAAATATCATCGTTTTTTTTTTTGTGTTTTTTTATTAGTTTATTCAAGTAACAAAATTACACAAACCAAACCTGACGAAGTATTATGCCTGATAATTAAACACAAATATAACACATAATTATATAAATAACAAAAAGAAAAAAGACAAAACTGAAATTTTCCAAAACATTTTTAAAAGCATTTTTAAGCCTATTAATATCTAACAAAAATGTGCTTTGATAAACCATATTTCTTAATAAATTGGCCAAAGGTTGCAATTGACTCATCAAAGTATAGATCCCCTAAAGTTAATATTCCCCATTTTGTCCATTCTGGCAAAAATGGTAAATTTTAAGTCTTTAACCAACATATATATTCATTGGGGTTATTGGACTTGGCAAAGTCAATAACTCCCTTCTAAAATTGCTTTTAATCCAGAATTTAAATCCTTTATTGATAAAAAAAAAGAGATATTTAATTTATAATTAGAAATGTTACTATATTTTTTCAATTATCTCATGCAAATGAGCTATTGATTCTGGCGATGGATTTGATAGTTTAACTTTTATATCTCAGCAGAGTGCAGTACTTTCTGTTCCACATTATCTATTTTTATCCCTTTTATTTCTGTAGTATTCCTTTATAGATTCTACAAGAGGTTCTATCATTAACACAAATGGGCAACCCTGTCTAGTGCCATTACTGATCTTAAATCTGTCTAGTGCCATTACTGACATTTGAATCCCAGGCCTGCAACAGAGGTGGATGGGGCTGTATAGAGAACGTTAATTGCTTGTGTACTGAACTCCCAATAAACAAAATTTGAGTTAGGTCAATTCCATAAAGTCCCATCCAATCCTGTCAAATTTTATTCAAGGTATGAGAGTCAACAGAAAATAATCTAGTCTTGAGTATAATTCAAATTGATGAATAGTCTATTTCATCTGTATGGAAAGTTCTCCAGGCATCAAATAGCTTTTATTTCATCAAACTATTAAAACATTTTTTAGATTTTCTTCTCATTCGGCAGTTGGATACAGAGCATTTTTCTTATTTTCTATCCATATCCAGATTAAGACACAAATTGAAATCCCTGAACATATGTCTTCATTCATTTCAAATTATGATGTATTAATCTATTTTGTCTAATATTTGGTGCATCTAAATTTAAAATTGTATATTTCTAGTTCTCATTTACCAGTCAATAGTATAAATCTCCCCTCTATTTCTATCTCTAAAAAATCTTCTATTACATTTAAATATTTATTTAAAAATATGGATATTCCACAAGATTTCTTTCTAACTGTAGCATTATAACCCATTGTAAAAATGTTATCATAATATTTAGGAAGGTTACCATCTTGCCAGTGGGCCTCTTGCATACACTCAATATCTGCCTTCTCTTTTATGAAAGGTATTTTAGAGACATCTCATTGTGCAGAAAAATATCAATAAACATCGATATATAAATCGCGGAATGCACACCTCGGTTCACATAAAAACATTACACAACACATAAATACATCTACACCTCCCACTTAAAACTTGTGGGGATCCCATTTACAAATATTACATTGCCACAATCCCAAAATTTAAGAAAACGTACACAACAGGAAATTAAATGTCAAATTATATGATGTTTGGATGCCCAGGCAACTTATATCTGTTGGGGAGCTAACTCTTAAAATAATCACCAATTGTTGTAATATGCTCTGTTGAAAAAGAGATTCTATTTCTAGATAATATCCTTTATCATTTCATCTGTCAATTGTTTTATTCCCTTCAGCCTAAAAAAAGAAAAGAAAAAGACCTCTCTGGGGGAGGGAGATTGAGGGCCTAGGTAGAGAAAAGGAGGGTAAGCAAGGAAGAAGAAGTGAAAAAAAAATATTTCCCTTTGCTTTCTCCTTCTCTCTCTCCCCTCTTCCAATATTGACTATCCCAAATCTATCTGAAGCATAATATATTAATTGCATCAAAATTGTACTTTCTTACATGTCAATATCTAACATTTCTTATATGCTTTAATCTAGTGTTTACAGTAAAGCCTAAATCCCCCCCAAAATCTCTTTTAATCGAATTACTCCTATAGTGATGTGGAAAACAACTGATCTCCTCTCTTCCCTACCCCAAGGTCAAATAAAATTTGCATATGAGTTACTTGTTACTTGGCTAAAAGTCAGCTGGAAGTAATTGCCACTCTCTTAACAATGATTCACCTTTCTTTACTGTTTTGACTACCAATTTCAAATGATCAACTTTGTAGGAAAACCCCGCTTATAAGTAAGATTGTTCTCTCTTAAAATCTTTGTCATTTCCATGAATTCTCTACATTTTAATAAAATATCATTTGACAAATCTGGAAAATGTTCAGCTCTTCATACGGAGCGTGAAACCTTTTTTTCCCTCAAATGCTGCTTTCATTATTAGTTCTCTATAACCAAAATAATGCAGTTTAAAAATTACATCTCATGGTGATTCTTTTTTAAGATTTTTAGGTAAGGATTCAATGCACTCTAAACCTGAAATTCAGGTTTCGCTAATTTTGTGAAGAAAATGTCTACATACTTTGGATGTCTTTAAAAGTTATAGTTTCTGAAATGCCCCTAATTCTGATATTATTACGGCTAGAAAAATCCTAATTTTTTGAGCATTTCAATTTTTTGTTTTACTACTTTCATTTTTTTAAGCAATAAGTATTGGTCTTTAATCACCCTATCTTGATTTGATTCTAAATCTTGTATGCAATTAGTTTGAAAGTTAATAGATTTTGTGTTATTGGCAATTTCCTGTAATAATTCAACCTTGATAGAAGTTTGAAAATCTTTTAATAAAGATTTCATAGTGGAAATAGTTAATTATCCTAGTATTCATTCCCTGTAGGGGTATCTTCTAATTGTATACTTTCATTTTGTCAGGATAAACCTAATGTAGAATCTAAGATAAATCCAAATGTGTTGTTCTTTCCACTTATTTTTCTATAGGAGAGTAAAAGTTCCCAGGGTGGTTAGTCATATTTTTTTCTCTTTCATTTCCCCTCTAGTCCATAACAGAACAAAATAGTCATTGAGTTCAGTTACCAGGTTCCCCTTAGGGCCCACACAGTTCATATGACTCACAAGTCCAGTGGGCCCTCCTGGGCATCACACAAGTATAATCTATTTTATAGCAATCTTATTAATTTATCTTTTTTTCTTTTTTTTCCTATCATTTAATATATCCTATGCCTGACCATATTTAACAAATAAAGAGAACAATAGCTAATAAAGGACATCTCTAACACCAAAAAGGGTTTCAATATAAGAGCACAAACTCCCTTTTAATAAACCCTTCCATCCAATCAGCCTATGAAGTCTCTTCAGTAGTGTTTTGTTGACTCTTGATGTTAAAATTCCCAAATATATCTTTAATCGCTCTATCGCTTAAGATTTAAATAGATCCCCCAAAGGATAAATAAAAAGCTTCTCACTAAATACTAGTTTTGATCTTCAGTCTATATTCCTACAAAGGTATAGATCCACTTTCAAATGTCATTGATAGTACACTTTAATTATTTATACCAGAATAAATTCATAAATATATATATGAATTAGATTCAATTTAGTTGCTCAAATTGACATCAGAATATCCTCAAAGCTCGTTTTATATAAATATATATATATATATATATATATATATTTTTTTTTTTTTCCGTCTGGGGATTTACAACCTTATCAATCTTTTGGAGTGCTTGAATGAAACTGCATTAACAGAGGCATGTGACATATAAAAGATGTGTATTCTTTAAATAATAGTCCATAATACAAAATAATGCCTCAGACTAACCCCTCTCTCTGTTGGGATAGGTGGTCTGAAATGTAAAGAGAATACTTGAAAACTTTATTTCTTGAGGATAAGCTGTCTCAAAGTTTCCTTTGAACACAGAGCCAATAACAATTATAATAAAGCCATAGAAAGATTGGTTTTTAAATGAACCCTGTCATGGGAAACCTATATATAATAGAAAGAGCATAATTAAATTAAGATTTATAACTCCTGAAAATAATTACCAGTTTAATACTGTATTTATCTGAGTTCTGTGAAATTATGTTCCCTTTATATGATGTCTGCTGATTTCCTGGTTCAATTCTGAGGTAAACTGCCTTGTTTATATTACCACAGTTCCTTTTAATCATTTAGGTGTAGATTATTTTTTTTTATTTTTTTTTAAATGACCATGCATTTAGAGGATCAACATTTTATGCAAACAAATAAAAATAGAAATCAGAGTTCACTAAAAAACTTAGTGCAAGTATTTAGAGAGTAAACCAAACACTATAATTAAAGGGATATGGGGAAGGTTCACTGTTTTTAATATTGATATAAACTACCTTAGGGGTTTGTTTTCATTATCTAAACATCATTTTAGTGACAAGTACCTAAAAGCTCTGTTTTTACTCACTGAAACCTTCCAAAAAGTCCCTGCCAAGATCCACCCCAGCAGCACATACACAGTGTCTTTGTTGGTATTAGATGTAGTAGCATGTTTTGAAATGCTGCTGAGAGACAATTTGTTATTGGTTTGTAGACATCTAGTACCACAGAAACACTATTTGCAAGAGCTACTGGGACACACCTTTGTTGAGATTATTGGAAGGCTACAAAAAAGCTGTTTTAATCACTGAAACCTTTCAAGCAACAACCTTTTTTTTATGTAAAGTGAGGTTAAGAGAATATTGGTTATATATATTCTTTTTGATCAATTATGTACACAAATGTTGCATTGTGGGATCAATTTCACCTGTATATAATTGGAATATATATGTTTGAAAAAACTGAATCTGAAAAAGGTCATGAACTTAGCTTCTAATTAGAAAAAAATTATAATTTTGATGCATTTGCTGATGCCAAGAGGCATCTGCAATACGTTGGTGAATGTTGTGTGTGTGAGAAGGCAGGGATTTTCCCTCATTTACCACTCTTTCACCCACCCTCACCACCATGCCCTTTCAACATCTTTCTCATCAGCCAACATCCCTGCACCAAAATCGTGTCACCAATCACCTCTATAACCCTATAATTCCTATATCCTCTCCCCTCATCACCTTACTATTCTCATTATCCCCTCATCACCTTACTATTCTATATTATTTTCCCCTCCCAATAATCCCCGAGGTGACCCAAGTGCCTCCCATTTCATATTCCCAGATGACCGCCATGACTTCTGCTAACCTGAATCCCCTCCTTGTTAACCACACTACTCCCTCCACACCACCAGGTGATCCCCTATTACTGCCCCAAGGTGACCATCATTACTCCTCTTGAATTGGATCCCCACTCAAATGACCCCCATGGCTCCTCCATATATGGATCACTCATCAGGGGATGCCACAGGGTCACGTTAATTTAACATGCTGGGCACTCTAGGGATTAAAGATTTTTATAAATGAAAAGAGGTTAAAAAAAAACATTTTATTCTCTATGAATCAAAATTCCATTTAAATTTTACATCATATTTATATATTATAAAACCACTTTTGTAAGTTGATGTTGATGTGTTCAATGTGCAGAGTATGCATGCCTTTCAGTGTACTAGACTTTACAGAATGGCAATATAATGATATCCTTTTTCTGTATTCATGATTTATGGTTATATAGGCCTAAAGCTGGATGTGTTTGTGTGCTGGGTTTAACATGTAGATATGGCTGGAGAAAAGGCAAATAAAACATAATGCCTCCTGATGGCTTGGTTACCATGCACTTACCTAAGATATTAGTGCCATGTCATATATCACCTGAGAAATTCAACAGTGATGCTAATAGCCATATACATAAATTGGAAATTGGTGTGATAAGTAATACCCCACTTCCTGCTCATGATGTGGTAAATCTATGCTTTCACAGCTCTGCATGTTTCTCTGCTTTGTCCAATACTGTTTGTAATGAGGGAGGGACAAGATCCTGGGACAAGAGACTGGGTGGACAACCAATAAAATGTGCTTGTGCTACCACTAAGATATCCCTAAAATACTGTATACTAGTAAAGGAGTCTGCAACATTTAACTCCAAATGAGTATATGGTTCTATTGTTATGTTATGTTTATCCTTACCAATTGGAGACAGTTGTATAGAAGGTAATATGAGAATGGGGCATTAGGCTGTGTGGTCAGAAGGTTGGTGATAAGAAAGTTAGATAACCTAGTATGGGATATGTGATTTCAGGGTTTGGTATATGCTAAAATGTGGCAATGGTGCTAACCAGAAACAAAGCAAAGTGTATGGAGGCTGAACAAGAATTTGATTTTAACCAACATGTCTAATTTTAGCTGTGAATTTAAATTAGTGGCAGTTTGTTTGTTCTACTTTACTTTCTAGTTGCATTTTATAAATCACATCACTCTGCTTCCTCTAAGCAAAGACTTTTGGAGCAATAAAGTATAAACTAGATTGTGTTTATAGACTGTGTATAATTTAGAATTTCTCTTAATGTGCAGCTTCATGTAACGGATAAGCATAATGTGTATATTATTAGATCATTAAACGATATCTTAGTGGTCAATAATTGTAATTTGTATATTTTCAGTCACTCAAATCTATAAAATCTTGTTTATAATTTGAATCTTTGGTAATCCCTTGCTCTGTTATTTGACGTGTTTTGGTTCTTTAAATAGAAAAACTCCTGTACTAGCATGTGACTCCTACTGATCACATGATTGGAATTTGACAAAAAGTTTCATAATACAACAAAGCAGAATTATTTTTGTAAAGCATTACCCATGTAAACATTATTTTGCAGTGAAAAAACTACAAGGATATAACAAAGCGTACAGTACATGTGACACATTGCTTTCTCCTTGATGTTTTTAGCTCGAGTCTCATTAAAATATATACCAGTGAATATTTGCAAGGGGTTTAGTGTCAGGTGAGAAAGTACTATTTTACAGAAAGAGTAGTAGACAACTGCAACAGCCTTACAGTAGAAGTGATATGGTCAAACACAGTAGGTTTATGTGTGCCTCTGAAAAGGATAAGGCTGTCCTGTAGTGCATTTACGAGTAAAGCTCATTCTTTCTTAGCTTTTAAACTGTTGGTTTTCCTCTCAAGTACAGCTGTGTATCTCCACCTACCTGTGTCAGAGCCGTGGCCAGCTCTACTTGTGTGCTGAACTATCATGGAGCTTGGAAGGAGTCTGGGCTGATGTCACTGGCCCTGCCCCATGCTTCAACCCCACTGCCTACATAGAGGTAACAGCTATATTGTGACATGCTTGCACCTGCCCTATAGGCAGATTTTTAGTGCAGCAAACAGAGCTAGCCATGCCCCTGGCACAGGTAGGAAAAGATATGCAGCTCTGCTTGAGGAGAAAACGGACAGTTTAAAAGCTAAGGAAACATTTAAAATTTTAGTTATATTAAACAGAGTACTGTTTTAGTAGCTTATGTCCAGCAAACAAACATAAGAACCTTATTTGTAAATGAACTACAGCGATTTATGTGGAACATATCAATTGCACTATACATTGTTGTGGGAATGAAAGCTCCTCACATATGTATTCTATAGCTCACTGTCATTCTATATCAAAGTATTTCCTTCAGTAGGGGTGTATTTATTGCATATGTATTCAAGGATCCCTACTAAAGTGGTGTGAAGCAGTTCACTTGCTGCACTGTTTGTTACAGTGGCAAGGAACCTGTTTCACTTGAGGTTCCTCAAATGCAACCCCCAGGTCCTTAAAAGGGCCCCACATTTCTTTAAATGCTCTAATTTTATCCAAGCCAAATGGTATACAGTGGTAGCTCAGTTCTTGCCCTCCGTCAGAACTCAACATTTTTTGAACTTGATGCATATGGATGAGCAAAAAACCTTGGTACTCGTTACGATACCTTGGAACTCATCGCATTTGCTAAAACTAATTTACATTACTCCTTATGGGAGTTTGGAACTCAACTTTTCTGGAAGTTGACCTGACATCAGGAACCAATTAACGACGAGTTCCAAGGTACCATTGTAAGTGGTAATAGAGGTATTGATTGGGTACTATTGTTAGCTTTAGAGAGATCTAATGGATTGCTTCTTGTAAAACATGCTATCCCACTGCAGAAATCAGACTGGGGTCTGGATGGAAGTTTCTGAGTGCCATATGCGGCCCACCACTCATGTGTTACCTATTGGCAAATTTGCCTTAGTAGCCTAAGAAATCCTCACAATCCCAGCTAAACCTAAAGGCCCACTGCAGGCCTAGAAAAATACCCTTTCTTGCCAAGGATGTAATATGTACCAAACTAACAATATTAGTAGCTCTATAAGCCATGGACATAAAACATTTTTTAGCAAAGTATGGTCCTCACTGGCCGAGAAGTGAGACCTTGCATCAAAGGATACAAGCACAGCTCTTCAGAAATGTAAAGGCCCTCTCACACACACAACTTTACCCACTGTTTCATGGATACCTTCAGAGTCTTGCAGAGGCATCCACATTTCTTTTTTTACTAGTCGAAAATAACTATGACTTTTTTCTCTTGATTAATTATCTACTTAGTCAGACTCAAAGTTTTCAAACATATATATTATTTCATTGTACAGTGGTCTTTTGATAAACCCAATAGTGATCACAGACAATGCTGTGGTGGGCAGTTAAATGTTGTCCTCTATTTGCCATTCCCCAGGCTTGTTTATCCTGTGACTGTGACCAATGATGTTAAAGTAATTTAATATTTTGCATGCATATTATGCACTATGGCTTCTCTCAGTATTATTGATTGATGTGCCTTACAAGCTAGCAGTGGCAGCATTTAAATTTTCCATATACTATTCACCTTCTGTATATTTAAAAGGTCACTGTAGTCCAAATCATTTAAAAGATCATAATTTAAACATACTTTTTTGGTATGAGAAGTAATTGAATTGTATTGAAGAAAAAGTACATTTAATTAAATGTAGACATTGTAAGATATTTTTTAAGTTCCAGGAAAGTGGAATGAGTCTTATGGATATCTGAACTGCAACATATTGTTGTTTTTTTTTGTTCCTGTTCGTTGTAATTTACAATGGAAAACACATTTAACAGGATTTTCAAGTGATTCTTTACACTTTCTCTTAATTGGTAAGATAAAGGTGAATCAAAAATACATTTTTTTTTATCTGTTGTTTTAGTATTGATTTTTTTTAAAAAGTGGAACTTCTATATTCATCAATAATCAGTTTATGAGGGACAGACAAATACAGAATCTGATGAATATAGAATCATTTTTTTCCCATAACAATTACCTAATATTGGAATAATTGGTTCCCAGCCCCAAATCTGATACATTTAAAAAAACAAATAACCAGAACTTTACTTTACTGAGGAGCGATGATGGGAGAAGCTAAAGAAGAGCAAAGGAATTATTGTTTAGATTGGAGTCACCTTCTATTATAATATCTGTTATCTCTAGTTCTGGGGACCAAAGTCTTTTTTTGTCCTTTTCCAGAGGATTCACTAGCACTCAATGTTGTCTGTTTCTTCCTTTTTTTTTTTTACATTTTGTGACTAATATTCGATTTTTGGTTGAGTATTGGAGCAATGTGACTATTATCGGATTTGACAAATAAAGGGGATGATAAATATAGAGGTTTCACTGAATATAATACAGGGCTTGACACAGCTGCTAAAATGTTACTGCTGGCTCCTAACTTTTTAGGCATTATGCATATATTTCTATATATATAAAATCAATAGTTTGACTTGCTCCTAAGTTTCAGTTTATATTCCTGGTAAAAACAAATGACATTAGATAGTAACCCCAACATTAATTATTGAGCCCTACCTCACATTAAACATAGCAACATCATGTCATATTGCTTAGCAAGTCCCATGTCTATTGAAATATTAATCAATCACATGAGCTGGGGTTATATCTAACAGAGTACATGGTCCAAAAAGTTCAGGGGGGGAGGGGCTTCTGGGTATGACCGTGACATTGTACCTTTAAATCTCTATATAGTATGGAAGTCATTTGAACAACTAAAAATTCAGTTTGGCTGTATCATTGTGATTGGCAAAGCTAAAGTTAATCTGTGTTACACATGCATTGTGTATATTGACATTGTATAACCTTTGCAGAGATTAAGTATGCACCATTACAGTCAGTGGAGCTGTAGAAGTAAAAACAAGGGTGTGGAGACTTTATGACAAAGGTGTTATTTTTCAAGTCGTATAAACCTGTTTCACATTTAAAGAGTGCCTCTGAAACAAAATGCCGTAGGTTAGTTACTACTGAACTCTGCAATTAAATGTTTTAGAAAGGTGTACGTTTACTTTAATTTTTAAATGAAGCATTATGTCCTATGGTACAGATTTGGCTAAAAGACAAGTTTTAAAAATAACATACACATAATGCCTCTTTTATAAATTAAGTTTACCTTAATTTACTACATTTTATTTGCAATTTCACTGCAGTAGAATCTACCATTTTAGTTCCTGATCATATACTTACCCAGATGCAAGCCGTCTTTGAGTGCTTAGGAAGTTTCTATGTGCTTAATGGAAAATTTAAAACTGCCAGTGCCTTCAATAAGACTAATGGAAACTATTGGTTTACAAAAACACACCCTCCTGAGAAAACAGCAGAAATAAGAAACTTGATAAAAGAAATGGAATAGGGCACTAAACAATAATTGAGTATAAAAGTGATACATGTAAATGATTTAGGTATCAGATATTAGACCCGATAGAGGTGTGCAAGTTTTTCAAAGTGTATTTGAGGCTGATAACTACTCTCTTATTATCCTGCTTTGTGTTATGGATATGCTATTAAAAAGGGACAGTATTTTCATTGTATTTACTAAACCGTAATTTGACAGCAAGCATAATATAGGGCAGGTCTGGGCAAGAGATGGCCCTCAGGCACTTCCATGTGGCCCAGCCTGCTCCCTATTATTATTATCTTTATTTATATGGCGCCAACATATTCGGGAGAGCATGCCCCTCTTTAACATTGTAGTCTATAATATCTCTATAAAACTAGCAATAATACCCAACTGCACTCCTAAATAATTCTCCTCATTATATATGCCTCTATTACCAGTTAATTTCTTTCCATGGAGATAATTATGTTCGTAAAACTTTGTGCCTGAAAATTAAGCAGTTGCTATTTAGACAAAGCCATATACCCATTGACCTTATAGTGTGCTGAGACCAGTGTTTATTATTGAATATTTGGTCTTAAATAATATATATATATATATATATATATATATATATATATATATATACAGTGGATATAAAAAGTCTACACACCCCTGTTAAAATGTCAGGTTTCTGTGCTGTAAAAAAATTAGACAAAGATAAATAATGTCAGAACTTTTTCCACCTTTAATGTGACCTATAAACTGTACAACTCAATTGAAAAATAAACTGAAATCTTTTAGGTGGAGGGAAGAAAAATAAAAAATAAAAATAATGTGGTTGCATAAGTCTGCACACCCTCTTATAACTGGGGATGTAGCTGTATTCAGAATTAAGCAATCCCATTCCAAATCATGTTAAATTGGAGTCAGCATACACCTGCCATCATTTAAAGTGCCTCTGATGAACCCCAAATAAAGTTCAGCTGCTCTAGTTGGTCTTTCCTGAAATGTTCATAGTCGCATCCCACAGCAAAAGCCATGGTCCACAGAGAGCTTCCAAAGCATCAGAGGGATCTCATTGTTAAAAGGTATCAGTCAGGAGAAGGGTACAAAAGAATTTCCAAGGCATTAGATATACCATGGAACACAGTGAAGACAGTCATAAACAAGTGGAGAAAATATGGCACAACAGTGACATTACCAAGAACTGGAGCTCCCTCCAAAATTGATGAAAAGACGAGAAGAAAACTGGCATGGGAGGCTACCAAGAGGCCTACAGCAACCTTAAAGGAGCTGCAGGAATATCTGGCAAGTACTGGCTGTGTGGTACATGTCACATGACAACAATCTCCCGTATTCTTCATATGTCTGGGCTATAGGGTAGAGTGGCAAGATGAAAGACTTTTCTTACAAAGAAAAACATCCATGCCAGGCTACATTTTGCAAAAACACATCTGAAGTCTCCCAAAAATATGTGGGAAAAGGTGTTATGGTCTGATGAAACCAAGGTTGAACTTTTTGGCCATAATTCCAAAAGATATGTTTGGTGCAAAAACAACACTGCACATCACCAAAAGAACACCATACCCACAATGAAGCATGGTGGTGGCAGCATAATTCTTTGGGGCTGTTTTTCTTCAGCTGGAACTGGGGCCTTAGTTAAGATAGAGGGAATTATGAACAGTTCCAAATACAAGTCAATATTGGCACAAAACCTTCAGGCTTCTGCTAGAAAGCTGAACATGAAGAGGAACTTCATCTTTCAGCATGACAAAGACCCAAAGCATACATCCAAATCAACAAAGGAATGGCTTCACCAGAAGAAGATTATAGTTTTGGAATGGCCCAGCCAGAGCCCAGACCTGAATCAGATTGAAAATCTGTGGGGTAATCTGAAGAGGGCTGTGCACAGGAGATGCCCTCACAATCTGACAGATTTGGAGTGTTTTTGCAAAGAAGAGTGGGCAAATCTTGCCAAGTCAAAATGTGCCTTGACTCATACCCAAAAAGACTGAGTGCTGTAATAAAATCAAAAAGTTCTTCAACAAAGTATTAGTTCAAGGGTGTGCATACTTATGCAACCATATTATTTTATTTTTATATATTTTTTTCCCTCTACCTAAAAGATTTCAGTTTGTTTTTCAATTGAGTTGTACAGTTTATAGGTCACATTAAAGGTGGAAAAAGTTCTGAAAGGATTTATCTTTGTCTCATTTTTTTACAGCACAGAAACCTGACATTTTAACAGAGGTGTGAAGACTTTTTATATCCACTGTATATATATATATAGTAAATAAATAGTACATCTGTGTTCACATTTGAATGTCTAAAACAAGTTTAAAAACCTGCTTCTAGCTCAGAATTCCGAGAAAAACAGTTATTACACTGCATTCTGGGAAGCTGAGCTGGGACAATCCATAGCCATTTTCAAACATGGCTTCCTTTTAAACTGATGCCCGCTGAATTACACAGCGTTTATGCAAAGCCAAGGTTGGATTAAACAAGTTGAGAATCATATCTATGTACAGCTGTTTCAAGCTTACTGGCTATCATCAGCATGGAGCGGGATCTCAACTTGTGTTGTGGACTTTATGAGTAGTTCACCACAACAATAATTTAAAATGTGGTGGGCAAAAGAGCGATAGAAGCCCTACACCGTTCGGTAGAACTGTAAATAAATAGTACATCTATGTTCACATTAGAATGTCTAAAACAAGTTAAAAACCTGCTTCCAGCCCAGAATTCTGAGAAAAAATGTTATTACACTATATATATATATATATATAT
The DNA here is from genome assembly GCA_027410445.1 of Discoglossus pictus. NCBI lineage: Eukaryota > Metazoa > Chordata > Amphibia > Anura > Alytidae > Discoglossus > Discoglossus pictus. The sequence continues at coordinate 229,630,744 of CM050163.1, forward strand.
ATATATATATATATATATATATATATATTTTTTTTTTTTTTGTTGTTGTTGTTTAATGACCAATGTAACTAATAATACATCTAGCTCATGTAGTTAGGACACAATAGTGGTTCTTTAATGTACACAGAAGCATCTTAAGCAAGAAATGTTAAAAAATAAGGGGTTATATATACACTGAAGAGTGAAGTGTTGGAGAGTTTATGCACATATCACATCTTTGTCCATGTGTCCAGTAGAATAACATAGCAAATTCTCCAAGAGTTCTCTAACATGTAATCCTTTAGACCTGACCCAAGATATGTGTATGAGATAGATTTTATTTTTTTATGTTTTAGCAGTAATGCTAGTATCCCTTTAACTCATCAAGTCTGTGCTACCAGACATCTGTAGTGAATTGAGTTACCAATTAAAATCTACATTTCCTATACTCATGCCCAATGAGCTATTTATTGCATTGCAACATGTTCAGAGTTATTTGATTCACAGATGTGGTGGAAATGTAACAGGACTTTTTTTGAAAAAAAAAAAAAAACACTTTCACTTTGATAACAGTAAAAAGTATCTACATCAGTCTCAGGCAACATGTCGCCCTCGGGCACTTCCTATGTGGCTCCAAAGCTTGTGCTCTAGCAAATTACTCTCTCCTGAATTCTAAAACAAACAAAAAAACACATTTATTTTTCTATTACCAGTGAATCCTCCATTATTTCTCTCCCACAGGGATTGTACCATTTTTTTTCATTTTAATCAAAAAGCTAAAAACCACTGTGTGGCCATTTTAAAGATCTGGGGCCCTTTAATTGCAACAGGTTGCCTGTCACTGGTCTACATTATGGTGCAATTGTCCATAGACAATGACTAACTGTAAATTATTCTTTTTTTTTCTAAAATTGTTATTACTTTTTCAAATAACAAAAATACACAAAACAAACAGACAAGACTATCCCTGATAGTTGAAAAGTATAACAAATTGTTGTACAATAACATGGAGGGGGAAAAAAAAAGAGAAAAGAAAACAAAGAAACATAAACAGATATAGCCTAATTCACACCACATTTATAACCTATAATAGTACCCAGATGAGGGTCAAAAAGATCTTGTCTAAACTTAATTTGTTTAAACATTCAAGGTTCCACGATTAAGACCCAAACCAACCATTTGAGTTTGTGTTGATTAAGAATTTTGCCGGATTCATAAAGGTTTTCTAAGTGTCTAATATAGTTTATTTTTTTTAAAGACTTCAGCTGAACTAGGAGGGTTGGGTTGTTTCCATCTGCTAATAATGGCAGATTTGACTGTAGAACAGATCTGAATAATTAACACAACAAAATGTGAAATAGACAACCATATGGGGTGAGACAGATAGTCTTTTTTAATGTCATAGAAATAAATAAAAAGCACTCAACCCATAAAGGGTTAATAAGAGGACACTCCCACCAAATATGAAATTGGTTGCCAGTACCTCCACAGTTTCTCCAACAAAGTTTATCTTTGATGTCGTGGGAGATTTGGTATACTCTGAGAGGAACTATATACCATCTGTTTAAACTCTTAAAGTATACCTCCCTTTGGGAAGCATTTTTAATACATTTATTAGTAGCTCTGAAAGCTTTTTCCCAACTACTTAGGGAAATTGAAGTGGTAAAGTCTTGCTCCCACAACATTACAGAAGCAGACTTAGTTTTTTCAATATTAGATTGTATAATATGAAAACATTCAGATACTAGGTGGGAGAAGTCTATTTTTTTAACAAGCAATTAGAGTGAATTAAACTGCTTCCCAAAACTTTATTAGTTATATGCTTATCTACCCATATTTTTTTTATAACAATCAGTTTTATTGGGCAGTGGTATATTACATTACAAACATTAATCATTCATATCCGGAAAGTACAATATTCGTATATACAGTTTCATCCTGCGCTTTGTAACTACAAAACTTGCTCTACATCTTAATGTAACCGAATGTTAGATTATTATCTGTAATGTTAGATTATTATCTGTAATATTACATTTCCCGGAAAGCCATCTACCAATGCCTGTTTATCTTTTTTTTTTTTTTGCCCTTTCATTAGATAATTTCAATTTACAATGTTGGTACAATCCAATTTCCCCGTTGGGGTGGAAAGCAGGGAAAAAATAACATTGTTAAAAGAGAGAAAGAGAAGAAAGGAGAAACCAAGCAAAAGTAATGATAAGAAATAAAAATAGAAATCATAGAATAGTTCTTTACCGTTTAACCAGTTCGAAGCATTTCTTTCTTCCATCCGCCTCCTCCAGTGCCACCTGCTCCCCTCCTCTCCATCCATGGCTCAATGGCTTGTTTTGAGTTCTAACGAAATGCTATCGGGCTCCATCAGCCACGGAGCCCACACATGATTTTGATTTTAAACATTTTCGAGGATATCTTAAATATTTCTGATCAAAGCCTTTTTACCCCAGGGCATACCCACCATATATGTGGGAATGTCCCTGAGTCTCTACAACCTCTAAAGCATTTAGCATCTTGGGTTAGTCCCCATTTAAAAAGTTTAGCTGGTGTATGATAAATTCTATGTAGGACTTTTATCGACGTCTCCAATACGCTATAGTTTAATGACCCTCTAGTTAGGCTGCGCCAGCTCTGTTCCCAGATTATTTGGTCCAGCGTGTATCCCAGATCTTTTTCCCATTGTTGTCTATATTTAATTTTTTGTGATCTTGTAGTCTCATTAAATGCATGATACAACAGACTTATAACATTGCTCGACAGTGGAAGATCTCTACAAATTCTAACTAGCCAATTGGTTTCCGGGGCTCCTAGCGTAGTTATAGTGGAGTTTACAAAATGACGTATTATACATTAGGTTTAAATCTACCCATAATTTTAATTGTTCATATGTTAACTAACAAAAAGTTGAAATACCAAGTTTGTTTTTGTTTTTAAATTGAGAAAAGGGGAGAAGCTTTCTATTAAGAAAAAAAATCACTAACAGCCTTATTAAATTGCGATTCAGCAAATTCTAAAGGGATCTATATAAGCACAGAGCAAGTTTTTAGTTCGTGAAGACCTTGCTTTTGGATAGAAGTTCACAAACTAAAAACTTCTGTAAAAAAATATGCTCTGTGCTTATATAGAGCCCTTTAGAATTTGCTGAATCGCAATTTAATAAGGCTGTCAGTGTCTGCGAAGAGTTAATTGAGAAGTTAGAATTTTTAGTAGTTTGAATTAATTTAATAATAGTAAAAATTCTAGTTAGTAAACTAGGAAAGGGAATATATGCCTGCTTTTTATTAATACGTTGCCAATAGTGTAAATTAGACTTTACTATAGCTGAGCCTTTCATTAAATATTTGGCAGGACATTTTTCAGAGAAAAGCAACGACATTAAGTCATGATTCATAATAAGTGAACTTTCAATTTGTTGCCATGGATATTTATTGTTATGATCAAGCCATTTCAGAACATGTGATAATCTGATGGCTTCATAGTAAAGTTTAATTACTGGATAGCCAATACCATAATTTAACCTAGTATATTTACCAGAATATATACATTTGTCAATTTAGAATTGAAAACGTGAAAGCAACACCGTTGGAAAGGGAGTAGAAATAGATTGTAAGATATAATTAATTCTCGGCAAGATGACCATTTTAATAGTGACCACTCTACCTGAGAAAAACAAGAGAATACCACTCCAAGCTTTTATAGATTTGTCACATTTGAAAAACACTTTGCCTTAATTAATAGAAGGCATCTTACTGATGTCTTCACAGAATGTAATTCCTAGATGATTAAAAGAATTTGAATGCCAGTTATATGGAATTTTTTCATGGCCCATTTTCCTTGACTAAACCCCCCCTCAATTCTAGTGTGTTGTTTTTTAACTTTGATCTTATTTTCTAGTAATTTGCTAATTTTATTATCATATTGATTAAGTTTTTGTTGTAAGCGAAATAAGGCCTTATCAGAAATTAGCTGGTTAATTCTGTTAATTTGTTTTTGTAAATTTTTAATCTCACTAGAATTTTTTTCTGATGGATTTAGTTTGTTGTCTTTCTCAAGATTATACAACTGGATCAGTACATTACGCAAAGAAGTACCTCTTTGTTTTATTAAGTTAACTTTCATTTTAATTAAGATACCTCTAATATATGCCTTCTGAGTAGTCCACAACAAACTTTTAGATGAAACAGAGTTTTTGTTGAGCTCAAAAAATTATTTAATGTGAGAAATAAGATACTTCTTATTATTGTCATTAGTAATCAATGAGTCATCCAGTTTCCACACCGGCTTTAACTTTTTTATCTGAGTCTAGTTTGATCTATTTCAGCATAAGTTATTAGATTCATAGTAGGTCTGTCCACCAAGAACAAATCTAGCCTAGAGTACATTTTTATGAACTGGAGAAAAAAATGAAAATTCAATCTGGTTAGGAAACAAAATCCTCCAGGCATCATATACATTGTTATCAGTGATTAACTTATGTAATAAGTTTGAGTCATTTTGGATCTTAATTTGGTTTTTAATAGGTTTATACGTTTTCCTGTCAAGGTCGGGATTAATTGTGAGATTGTAATCTCCAGCCATGACTACACGTCCATGATTATATTTATTAATTTTATAAATACATTTTTTATGAAATGCACTTGTTTTAAATTTGGAGAGTATAGGTTGACCAATGTCTGATTTATTTATTTCACCCAGCCAGAAAATATATCTACCATAAGTGTCTATTTCCACTAGTTCTTCCTTAATTATAAGTTTTTTACAAATAATATTGAAACGCCTCTAGAGTTGTTTTTTTTTTTTAATGTAGAGTTGTATTTTGGATGATAATCATTAGAACCAAAATTTGGTATCTTATTCCCGTCCCAATCCATTACTTGGAGAAATAAAATATCACAACTTTGTTGTTTCATCAGTCTCAATAAAGAGCTCCTCTTACTAGGGGAGTTGAGACCTTTTACATTGAAAGTAATAAATGTAACTGACATTTAAGGTGCTAGTTTGCTAACTTTCATTTTATATTTAGTTCTGACTGGTTCATACAAATAAATAATGAGAAATTGATTCTGGAAACAACCCAACCTTATTCTATTCTTAGGAACCTTTAAATAAATAAATGATATTTTGGTTGCATAACCATTCATACTAACATGCATATTTATAAAAAACAACATTTGAGACCTGTTACTAGGCTCTACGCCGATAATAAGAAGTGTGAGGCCGATATAGGACGAAGGAAGTGAGGATAAGTGATTATATTGTCTAAGAAATATGTGAATTACTTTAAAATTTGTTATTCGAAAGGACCATTAATAAAAAAAAACTTAACCAATTATAGTATACTTTGCTAAAATAAAAAACCCAACTATATCTAAAGTTTTGATCGACTAATTTTAAAAAAAGGTGTGTCAAGTCTCTACCAAAAAAAAAAAACATAACCTATTTTTTTTATACAAAATTAAGTTTTATACATGCTAATTTAATAGAAATAATGTCTTACTTTTAAAGTGGACCAAATTTTTGTCTATAAAATTCTGGATATTTTAAAGATTTTTTAAAAATTAATTGATGTAACCACTCCAATAGATGAGAAGGTATAAAAATACAAAAAGTAAAATATAAACTAATTTAGTTTTAATAGTGTTTCCAATGACTAATAAGCCTACCACTCAAGTGATATGTTTTAGTGATAAGACCCGGTGGATAAAGTGTTCGTTAACATAGGTGTCAATTACCAGGTAAAAAACAAAACCATAAAAAATATAACTATTAAATGTCAAAGCAATTATAAGGTGCTAAAGTGAATTAGCAATAATATTTTAGTGAATTATAATAAAACCAAGTGGGTACAAATATTCAGTGACATGATTATAAAATGCACTTCAGCGACAGTACAAACAAAAAAAATAATTTTTGACAGAAAAAAGAAAACCAGTCTCTCCGGATAAAAGGATCTATGTCTTCTGCCACTCTGGTCTCAATGGTTTTAATGCGTTGGCATCTCCAAGGGGCGGTTTAGTGACAATACCCCATTTAGATAAAATATTTTAAGACCGATAAACCCACAGGAAATGCCCACTTGTATTTAAAGTTGTCTGACCTCAAAGCCAGAGTAATAGATAAAAATTCTCTGCGTTTGAGTAATGTTGCTGCTGATATATCTGCAAAGACTTTTATGCCTTGAAAAGGGGAAGGATGAGACTACATAGCAAGCTTTACTGATTGCTTGTTTAGATGAAAAGAAGTGTAACTTGACTATCACATCCCTAGACCAAGAGATGTCAAGATGTGATGGTCTAGAAATTCTGTGATAAGAGTCCAGTCTAAGATCATGAGTCAAGATCTACATTTAGGATGTTTTCAGGTATACCCCTAATTCTGAGGTTGGATCTTCTCATCCTGTCTTCCATACTTCAAATTTGATGTTCATATCATTTAAGTTATCTTCTAACTTTTGAGAGTGAGATAGAAAAGAGTTATACTCGATCGTCAAATTATCACACCAGCATTCAATCTGTGATGTTTTGGAGTTGAGTTCCTTGATAGCCAAAGCATTTTCCATGATTTGATGTTTTACATCAGCCATTAAGCTGAGCTGAAAGTCATGGAGAATCTCTTTCATCTTAGAAGGAGTTAGTAGGTCATCATTTAAAATTTCTGTGTCACTGATTTGAGAACTTTCAGATTGCATTGTTGAGTTCGGCTCCAGTGTTTTATTATTTTTATGCAAATTTGGTTGTGAAACCTCTTGTGACTTGTTGGAGCTTTTAGGTAAAAAAAAAAAATGTAAATGATTCTAAGGACTCTCATTAAAGGGATATGTAAGTGAGCTGGGTTTCAAATGTTTCCTAATAAACAGCTATTGATTAGTAGAACAATATGTATTATACTGAAAAGTTGAATGTACTTGCATATTTATATGCTAGAAACTGATATCTGGATGTGCACACAACCTAGGAAGCTTACAAAAAGTAAGTGTGTGACCTCTAAAGGAAATGGTGGTTGCTGGGGTTACAGCTGAAATCGCCCATAAGAAAACAGGCAGAGAGAAAAAAAAAAGACAGCAACTGCCAGATTGTGATACAAATGTTTCAGTCTTTACTTCCTCCTGGTTGGCCAAAACAATTTTTCATATGATATACCAGTTTAGCCTAGGTTTGGAGGGTGTAAACTCTAAGTTTCAACTGACAGAAATTTAAAAGATATTTTGCTAACTTCAAGGTAAATGTTTAAATGCTTATTTTGGTATTTTTTCATGCAATTTTTTCTTCCATTCACTAATTCTCCTCTATCAGATGCACTCATAATCCAGCTCACATACATATCCCTTTAAGGGCACACAGCAAACGGTCCAATTATTGCTGAAATTAAGTTTAAAAAAAAAGTGATAGAATAGAGAGAAGACCTATGACCCTTGAAGGGCCCTCCTTTATGGAAGGCTCGCTAATTGATACTCCAAATCTGGCTAAAAATAAGATAGAGCGATGAGAGAGCGTACTAAACCTCAAAAAGCAATGAATATATGAGTAAAATGGTATATCACCTCTATATGCACAAATGAACCTCCAAAGAAAAATGGAGGACTAAATGACCCCATCCAATTTTAATCAAACTTATAGGATCCTATCAACATTATACACATTACCATAAAAAATGATCCCCCTTTCCAGGCAAACCCATAGTTTCGGGCACAAATCATTTTACAAACATTAGCCATTATGTTGATTTTTACCTCCGGGAATTCATGGAGGCTCTACCATCATACCGTAAAAACAAAACAGACACCGTCTGGAGGCAGTAAATTATTTGTGTAAAGTCAAGAAGTACTTACCCAATATATTCCTAGTAACTCTAATGAGTTTATCCTTCCAAGGAATTACTTTAATTTTGGCAAATGTTGTTACCATCAAAAACAAGAAACCGCTTTGGGGGCTCTTTGTGCCCAGAGCTATACAAATCTTTTCCTGGGTTGGAGGGAGACCACACCGGTATTTGATAATACTATGGAAACGTTTGTGGATAAAATATTGCTGTTGTATACATTTTTTGACAATATCCTTGTTCTCAGAGACATTTCCATGTTGAATAAGAATAATTGTGGTCTAAGGTTTAAGTTTGAGATTCATTTGTCTGAGGAAACCTTCCTTGATCATTCGATTAAAAACGATCAAGAAGGGAATATTACCTACAGCTACAAACACTTTTCTACATTTGAAGAGTTTACACCATGAAACTCTTAAAAGGGGTGTGTCTTTGTGGGTACCTTACACTTAGGAGAATGACTTTAAGGTGAAAGCAAATGAGCTTAGACAACAATTTAAGCAAAAAGGCTATCATAACAGATGCCTGAAGGATGTGTACAAAATAGCTATGAGCAGCAATAGAACTGAATTGATAAATAAAAACACTTCGACAAAAAGAGGAAAGTAATTCTATACGCTGTATCCTGACTTATGGGTCAGATTGGAAAGAAATAAAAAAGATATATGCCAAACATTCATTATTAACGCATGATGAGTACATTAGCTCAAGAATGTCCAAGAATGTACCTATTACATACAGAAGAGGTCTTAATGTATGAAATGTATGAGATAAAATAACACATAGTTATTTTAAGGATGAGAAAAATATTGAGATCTCTCATTGGCTGAAACATCTTGAGGCCATGTAATGCTTTGGTCACTGCAAGGCCTGCAAAAACATAACACCTACCAAGCAATTCATAGACATTAACACTAATTCTATTCATCCCCTTAATGAATGCTTTAAATGTTCGACCACAGGTGTGGTCTACATTATTACATATGTGTGTAAGAAACTCCATGTGGGCAAAATGACACGTCAAATTTTAGAGCACATTTACACCATAAATAAAGAATATGACACCCCAGTGTCAAAACATGTGAGATCTGCCCATAAGAATAACTCGGAAATGACTTTTTCAGAGAGAGTGCAGATGGATCTACCATCTGCATTCACTGTCACCACTAGGAATAACGAGGGCTTCACATATAGTGCCTTCTTGTTAGATTTGTCCCTCAATCAACTGAATGTAAACAATGAAATTAAAAATATTTAAATGACCCTGAACATATCATCTGTACTTAAGGTCATCATAAAGTGTTAATAAGGTTTCTATACAGAGTGATCTCTAAATGGTTTTTAAATGCTTTTGCATCTTCAATTGATATGTATTCACACACATAAAAAGGATTTCATAGAATAATGGTTTTGTATCTCAATACACACATAAAAAGGATTTCATAAAATAATGGTTTTGAATCTCAATACCTCACATAAGTTACAACAATATGTGTCAAGTATAGTTTTTATTTCCACATGTTAAATTTGAATATTACATTTCAAACAACTATTTAATCACATTCATATTGTTGCACGTGAAGGTTACAGATCATAAAGTTACACTTCAAATTGAATGTTTCATTTGTAATCACTATACAATTATATTACATTGTTGCACATGAAAGTTACATACTATAAAGTCAACTTTATATTTGACTGTTGTAGGAAGGTGTCAATACAGTTTCATATGGTCCACACAGTGTACTTTTTGTACTTTTCTGGTTGAGTTGTGATGAGGAGGATGGCTGTGTTATGCATTGCTGCCCATTTGTTGTTCGTTATGCCCGATAGGAATTGTTGTCCACCCTGACAAAGGCACTTGTAATGCTCATTTCATTGATACATTCATGGTCGTTGGATGTGGCATAATGATTTACTTACTTACCTGTTGAAGATGGTTATCATATATCATACATTATATATGGTCCTATACCATAGCACTTATTATGTTGGTTGGACATGACACAACAATGTACTTACCTGCCTACCTGTTATGGCAATAAAGTGATATTTCTGTACAATATATATAAGAAAAACATAAAATAATGTATTTACAGTTTATTCAATGATGGTGAAAACCATTGTTTTCAGGAGCGGGTACAACTTCGCACAAGGGCCAATCCATATGTTGTTAGAAGTTCAGCAAGTCTTGCAACATCCTTTATCATCCAAGGGTGAATAGGTATACTTGAGTACCAGGAGCTTATTCATAAGTTGTCAGGAAACCCAGGAGATCGTACATCCCCCTGATCATCTATGTATGAATTACAGGGTGAATATGTCTGAATTATATTGTGGTTTATGTGTTATTAAACAACTAATAATTGTAAAATCTCAGAATTATTGGTTATTTAAGCAATTCATGAAGGTCTCTTGGTTTGGCCTTTATTGTTGTATAATGCAGAATAAATTCAGTTATTTATTGAAAATGTAGTCACCGGGAAATCCAATTAACTCAGAAACCATATGTAAGGGAGTTAAGGAGTGGCTAATACCCAAATTAATAAACAAAATAATATATGTAACAGGTCATAAACAAGTGAAAGTATATATGTAACAAGCCATCCACATCTTAGTTTAAGTGTCTGTGGTAAAGTTGTTTATTTCATGGCTAAGCCAAACAGAAAACTGTGTGCTTGTTGCTAGGCTATGAAATGAGGGTTATCGGTAACTCAGTATATCTGGCTAAAGGTATGAAATTTAACAGGTTTAATATTTAATATTCACGTTTAAACGAGTGAATGTTGTTTATCACTGGGTTCTTCTGCTGAGTATAAATAGACACAAACTCTTAAATAATTTTGTGAATTTAGTTTGAAATGCTCCGCTTTGACCAATGCAGCTAATTAGATGCACCACTTCATGTCCGTGAGGGTATTTAAACACTCCAGTGACACAGTTTTTTTACATTCTAGTCACAATCTCTGAGAAAGCTGCTAGTACAGCGAAACGACTTAGTAGGATGGTCACAGTGGATTCCATACCTTAGCCATATATACCTGTTACGAGGTTCCCTAATGGACACCTGGAATTTAGGCATGCTCTAACCTACTAGCATTACAAACATTATAAATCAAGTATACTTATGCATTTTAACAGCTATTTTTATAGCACAGAAGTCCTTTAGAGGGATTCTGTCGCACCAAAATAAGATTTTTAGGGTATTCTCAAAGAGCATGAAAGACTGGCTATACGTTGTATTTGCCATTTTATTAAAGTGAATAATTCTTTAGACATTTCATATTGTTATTTCTTCATTTAAATGCAAATGATTGATGTGCTAACTAGGATTCAACTGGTTCTGTCGTGGCCAAAACAATGATCAACTCCCAACCTTTTTTCAGCACTCTAAGCTGCAAATTAACAATGAGTCATACATTTTTTGGGGGGTTAGCAAATGTGTGCAATATTAGGAGAGCAATCTTTATTGTGTTGAATAAACTGCTGTAGCTATGCTTTTAGCAATAATGATACTACCCTTTTGTCTCATCTAATCTGTGATACCAGACATCTGCAGTGATTAGAAATACACATTTAAATTGCAGACTTTGGCCTGATGCCCAATGAGCTTTTTATGCCATTGAAACATGTTCAAAGTTATTTTATCCAGTGAAGTGGCAAACATTTAATGAGACTTTATTAGAATAAATCTTCTATGTGTTAATTAACAGTCCGAAGTAACTAGAGAACAGAATTTTCAGTTGAACTGTGTTCCAGCATATAATGGAGGATGCTGACCTGGCTAGGAACTAGTTAACTAAATGGAGAGGTAACTAGGATAGGGAAAGGGTAGCTTAGAAAAAAGTGGAATGCGCATAGCGCCATTTTGTGTGAAAGAAACAAGGCACAATTCATTAGAGAAGACTCTGATGCTGGGAAAGTTTGAAGGCACAAGAAGAAGGGGACGACAGAGATGGATAGATGAGGTGATTGAAGCAATAAACATGATTTTGAGGGGCCTCAGAGGGGCAGTGGCTGCGGTCCATAGGGTCACAGAGAGTCAGACACAACTGAATGACTATAAACAACAACAACTGTGTAATATAATGCACTGTATATAACACCTTTTTTCTGTATTGTTATTTGAAGCCTGTTGTAGATTGTTTGTAATGATGTAGATAAATATCCCTTTTTTCTACCAAATTGTGTTGCACATTGTTGTCCATATTGCCGATATGGAATCCACATGAATGTGCGGCAAAAAAAAGGGTATGCCGCCTTTTGTGCGCACGCGACATGCGCAATGTCATGTGCAAGCCGACAAAGGCGCGCTCCCTCACTCGCCCGAGAGGGTGAGTACTGGGGGAGAGGGACCTGGGGTTAGAGGGTTCGTACTAGGGGGAGAGACAGAGTGAGTGGTGGGGAAAGAACTGGGGGGAGAGTACTGAGGGAAGGAGGGAGAGAGGATGAGTACTAAGAGAAGGAGGGAGAGCTGGGGGGAGAGAGTGAGTACTGAGAGAAGGAGGGAGAGCTGGGGAGAGAGAGTGAGTACTGAGAGAAGGAGGGAGTGCTGGGGAGAGATGGTGAGTACTGAGGGAAGGAGGGAGAGCTGGGGAGGGAGGGTTAGTACTGAGGGAAGGATGGAGAGCTGGGGAGAGAGGGTGAGTACCGGAGGGACAGAGGTTGAGCTGGAGAAGGAGGGGGAGGAGATGGGGAGTGCAGGATGCTGTACTGTCGTGTTGGTGTGCGCATTTGTCAGCCTTTGTGGGCGCGCACGAGACGTTGCGCACGTCTGGTGTGCCCAAAAATCATCCTAGCAAAAAGAAGATATATGAAGGTAGAGGATTATGCTTAAAATTGCTCTGGACTATATTCCTTCATTTCGTTCAATCCTCTGCTACCCCTCTTTTATCACTTTTACTGCTTGTAAAACAAAGCATTGCAAACTATTGTATAGCTCTTTTAAGGACAAGTGGGCCATATATGTGGCCATTCAACTGAAATAGGTTGCTTAATACTATTATATGATTTTCTTGTAAAACTGCAGAATATGTTAGTGACTTATATATGGCCTAATATCCTTGCGTATCATATTTATGTGAGCAAATAATAATCAAGCAATGCGGTTTCAGTTTTTTCTGTAGTTACACATTGTGGTCACTATATAGTTTTACATTTTTTTTAATGCCACAAAAATGATATATTTGAAAACTACATTAAAATATACAGTTGCAAGCAAAAGTATGTGAACCCTTTTTGGAATGATATGGATTTCTGCACAAATTGGTCATAAAATGTGATCTGATCTTCATCTAAGTTACAACAATAGACAATCACACTCTGCTTAAACTAATAACACACAAAGAATTAAATGTTACCATGTTGTTATTGAACACACCATGTAAACATTCACAGTGCAGGTGGAAAAAGTATGTGAACCCCTAGACTAATGACATCTCCAAAAGCTAATTGGAGTGAGGTGTCAGCCAACTGGAGTCCAATCAATGAGATGAGATTGGAGGTGTTGGTTACAGCTGCCCTGTCCTATAAAAAACACACACCAGTTCTGGGTTTGCTTTTCACAAGAAGCATTGCCTGATGTAAATGATGCCTCACACAAAAGAGCTCTCAGAAGACCTACGATTAAGAATTGTTGACTTGCATAAAGCTGGAAAGGGTTATAAAAGTATCTCCAAAAGCCTTGCTGTTCATTAGTCCACGGTAAGACAAATTGTCTATAAATGGAGAAAGTTCAGCACTGCTGCTACTCTCCCTAGGAGTGGCCATCCTGTAAAGATGACTGCAAGAGCACAGCGCAGACTGCTCAATGAGGTGAAGAAGAATCCTAGAGTGTCAGCTAAAGACTTACAAAAGTCTCTGGCATATACTAACATCCCAGTTAGCGAATCTACGATATGTAAAACACTAAACAAGAATGGATTTTATGGGAGGATACCACAGAGGAAGCCACTGCTATCCAAGCAAAACATTGCTGCACGTTTACAGTTTGCACAAGAGCACCTGGATGTTCCACAGCAGTACTGGCAAAATATTCTGTGGACAGATGAAACTAAAGTTGAGTTGTTTGGAAGAAACACACAACACTATGTGTGGAGAAAAAGAGGCACAGCACACCAACATCAAAACCTCATCCCAACTGTGATGTACGGTGGTGGGGGCATCATGGTTTGGGGCTGCGTCAGGGCCTGGACGGATTGCTATCATCGAAGGAAAAATTAATTCCCAAGTTTATGAAGACATTTTGCAGGAGAACTTAAGGCCATCTGTCCACCAGCTAAAGCTCAACAGAAGATGGGTGTTACAACAGGACAACGACCCAAAGCATAGAAGTAAATCAACAACAGAATGGGTTAAACAGAAGAAAATACGCCTTCTGAAGTGGCCCAGTCAGGTCCTGACCTCAACCCGATTGAGATGTTGTGGCATGACCTCAAGAAAGCGATTCACACCAGACATCCCAAGAATATTGCTGAACTGAAACAGTTCTGTAAAGAGAAATGGTCAAGAATTACTCCTGACCGTTGTGCACATCTGATCTGCAACTACAGGAAACGTTTGGTTGTAGTTATTGCTGCCAAAGGAGGTTCAACCAGTTATTAAATCCAAGGGTTCCCATACTTTTTCCACCTGCACTGTGAATGTTTACATGGTGTGTTGAATAAAAACATGGCAACATTTAATACTTTGTGTGTTATTTGTTTAAGCAGACTTTGATTGTCTATTGTTGTGACTTAGATGAAGATCAAATCACATTTTTTGACCAATTTGTGCAGAAATCCATATCATTCCAAAGGGTTCACATACTTTTGACTGCAACTGTAAGTACGTTTTCAAATTAATACCTTTTAAAACATTTTTTAGTAAGCTAAACTTTATTCATCCTAGTGTTTCTGCATGTTATCCACTAGTGATAGTTATTATTTAATGTGGATTGCAGGACTAGCACATGCTCATAGTGATTTCGACACTCGACTATGAAGCTGAGAATACAACCTCTCAGCTTTGCAGCCAGCTGCCTAAACCATAATGAGTATGTGTCTGTGTAACGACCTCCAGTATTGGAAAACATGCAAACTCATTAAAGCCGATTCATGGACATACAGACATATTAAATTTGAAGCCTGTATCGATATCGGCACACCCGTAAAGGCTGCAGGCTTGAAATTCAGCTGTGTTACAGAGCTATTAAATTCCACCATGCCGTGAGTTACGGTTCGTAGACACAAGCCCGTAAACCATTCTTGCTCCGTTGGATGTGCGGCCATGAACATGATTAGTCAGTCAAACCCCTAGTTACGAGTTTAGATGGAGCCAATGGCAAATGAGATTGTCATTATTACGTCACTGAAAAATGGAGGTTAGATTTCAAAGCTTTACGCGTTTCAATTACGGGTTACGATCAGACCTGCATTCCAGAAATAATGCAATATTCATAAATCCGTAAATATGATATTCTAGTCCATCCATTATATGTATTAACACATTGATTGCCGGGATCGATATAACACAGAAATTAAACTGAAATAAAAGTATTTTATATTGCAGATTTGAGAGCTTGAGAATGTTGTGCTATTAATTGTAATACCTAACATCGCTTTTTCCTTTCATTATTAGTACAGTAGTGTGTTTATATTTGCATTTACAGTTCTACAGATAGGACTTTTATGCCCTTGCGGGTCCTCTCTAGTACCTGTAGGCTTCTTGGCTCCATTTGCGGGTTACGGGGTTGAACACCAGTGGATTCGTTGCAATTTAATAGCGAAATTAGGAATGCAGCAGTTACGGGCTTGAGAGAACAAAGGATTTGCAGGCACACAGTTCAAATTTTCACGTCCTGTAGCCTTTTTTCGCCCCTTAAGCCGCAAGTCGTTGGAGACTTGCTTTACGGGTCCAATTTAATAGCCGCAAGCCTTGCAGGCTACGTTACGGGCTACGGTTTTACTCGTTGAGGGAATTTAATAGGGCTGATAAAATTGTCCAATGCAAGTTAATGATAACTAGACTTGGGTTTTCTTAAGCAGCTAGAAACATACCTTTTGTGCCTACATTTTGACACTGCATCAACCATTCAAACATAGAAGCAAATTGCCCAAAGGCTGGCTCACTAGTGTATTATTCTTTTATTGATACATACTGATGAAGAGATTAAAGGCCGGATATAATAAACTCTGAGGCTGCCAGCAGGTCATTTTCTGCCAAATCTCCTGTTGGAGTGCATAAAATAATGAACATCTGTTAGAAGCAGACTGGGTATTGCAGCATATGGTTTTGTGCTGGATATTACAGTACAGTACAAACCAGCCAACATCTCAGATCACTTTTGGACAGACTTTGTATGAGTAGAATGAAGACATTTATGTTAAGTATAGTGATAGGTACCGTAAAATGATCATACAAAACCAAACATTTCATTTTCTCAAATAAAAAAGTTATGCCACAGTTATTTTTTTATTATTATTTCTATTATTATCCTTTATTTGTAACGCACCAACATATTCTGTATCGCTATACACATCTTTTGTTTTTTAAATAATTCGATTTTTGTGCTTGTATTGAGTGACCAGTGACTTTGGTCACCTTTTTCGATTTTCTCATATTTTTGTATTAATTAAGAGGTAGGCAAACAAAAAGAAAGTAACTGAAACATTGCCAATTGTTCCATTGGGGAACAATTCCTGCTTCCAAACTGTCAATTGGATTATTCCCTGGATCAACATCCTACCTGTTCTAGATAACATTCATGACATTATATACCTTTTTTTCAAAAACCTATCCAAACTCTCAAGTCTCTCTATCTATTGAATCTACTGTCATCACCTCATTTGTTAGGAAGTTCCACAAACTTACTGCAATTACTGTGAAGAACACTTTTCTTTAAGATGAAATATTTGTTGTCAGTTCATTTTTAATTTAAACAAATTTTGAATCATTAAGTATTAAAGCTAAAAATCGGGTTATTAATATACACTTTTCCACCACTGAGAGATGTTCCTCCACACACAAAATATGATGAGCCCCACAAGTCATCACTAAAACACTGTCCACCAATCTTAAAGGTGTTGATGAGGTGTCTGTAGATGACCCTGACCTAGGGAGGTGGTCATCTGAGTTTTATATATTTTTCATGAAGTCCTATGAGTTTTTAATTTTGCAATAGAATTAACATCTGTGAAAATCATAATAAATTTGTGATTACTTATAAATGGGCAGTATCTTTGCACCTAGCAGATATTATACTTTCGTATTTTGTTATATATTTCTCTTATACTTAGCTTGTTTCAGTTATTTTGATTTTTTTTTTTCAGTTTCTTTAATTCCTTTCCTTAGCTAATTGTCTAGTGAAGTACAGTATTGCTGAATTGGCATTACTACATAAAATCTCACATTGGCCTGAATTAAAATTTCCAAGGAATGTTGCTGATTCAACACTACTGTACTAGCTAATAAGATGTTGCTGAGTTAAATTTGGAAAACAGTTAATGTTTTTGTGGCTTCTCCCATGTGCTTTGCCATTGTACATCCCACAAGAGCTTGCATTACTAGACAAATTATCCACCTTTATCTTGGGCTAGATCACATTAAATAAAATTCACATGAAGAGAGGGGAACGGTTTCCAAGTTGGGAGCAGATGTTCTGAACAAATACTATATTGGGAGATATTTCTTCCCCAAAAAAGCAGATCACAAATAGGGTCTTGTTAGCCACTAGTGGTACAGAGAATATGTGCATACAAATAGAAAGTAGTGCACCTTTAGGCAAACTAGTAGATAACGTGTTGGCAATTATTATTGGAGCGAGCTTGTATCAGATGGTCAGGACCAATAATACTTAACTTTTATTGTCATATATTAAAACAAATAGGTAAATAAAAAAACGTTGATTAAAATTAGTAATTCCAGACTACACAGTCTATGCTTCTATGGACTGTTAGATCTACCAGTAATCCCATATAGTATGACCACAATTCTTACATTGCTGGTATACCTTGAATGATTAATACTCAGCTAATACGGTAGTTAACTTTGTAACCACTGAGCCTATTGCTCTATTTACAAAATAGAGGTCTACTGATGTACTCATAATTATTCGCAAGTGCAAAGATAAGCAGTCTTATAGTAAATAATGTCAATATTAGGGTAATTTGCCTCAATCTTTTAATATCTTAGAGGCATAATTCATGTAATACCCATAACTGCTAGTGTGATTCATCTCTCTAGCAGGAGCACTTTATAATAAATAATGTGTAATAATAGATATCATTGTACTGCACACAAAACTGTTCCATTTTTAAAAATAAAAACTATACTTACATAATGTACATTTATACAGATACATATAATGTATATATTAGATACAGTTTTTAATCAAATCATATTTATTTATTGGAATTATCTAGGTCTCATTAGTTTTGTATTAATGGGAGAGTTGTGTGTGCTGTACATGTTTTGCATTCCTGCAAAGGAGGTGAATCCGCAGCTGTAGAAAGATGATGTTGTAAGTGGAGCCTGCCCAGCTGTGTAAATGCCTTTACTCCAACATTTATATCATCTTTGCCCGTTGCAAACCAAGTGTCAAATTGAAGCAAATAAGCCCGAAATAATTCACATATTTCACCAAAAGGTTCATACAATTTATGGAAAATATTAATTTTGATTTAATGTAAGTAAACAATTTCCAAATTCCCACTAAAAAACCTTAGTCAAATACTCACAGACCACTACACTAGTGATTTGTGAGTGTTAGGTAGCACATTTTCTGGTACTAAAATCTGAAAAGCAACTTTTGAAAATAAGAAAAAATGTATAGGGGTCCTTGGAATGGCCGTCAGTTAGCACCACTATTATTATTATTATTATTATTATTATTATTATTGTCATTTATTTGTAACGTGCATATTCCGTAGTGCTATACATGAGTTAAAAGCAAGGCAAAACAATAGCAGTATTAACAAGTTGCAAAGGATGGAGAGCCCTGTTTTTGAGCTTAGAATCCGGTGTTCAAAGTGTTTTCTCCAAAGCACCTTGCAAGATTGAAAACTCGCAAACTTACAGTCTAAAGTATATTTCCCTTCACTGCTGCATTGCAGGTAAATCTGTGAACAAGACTTATAGGACTGTGGTATTAGACATATGTTAAGGACTATTAGAACTATATTTTCAAAAAATGTTTTTTTTGTGTGCAAATCCTTAAACTTGTTTTGCAGATTATATGTTTCTGTGAGTTTGGCAGAAAGTATGTAACCATTGGGACACCTTCATGCTACCAAAAACAGAATGATCAAATTCACTAAAAACAGGGCGACTTAAAAACATAGGGCTCTATTCAATTTGACCCAAGTAAATTACGTTAATACATCATTTTGGCTGAGGACACTTTTTTCAGTAATTTTACACAAATATTCAATACAGGTATAAATTCATCTTAATTATTAAGGAGGAAAATCTAAAGTTTGTAGTTTGAGTTTGAGCCTGGTCCTCACTAAAGTCTTCACTAATCTCTCCTTGTCCCCTTCTACTGTACATGCCAATTGATGGGTGGTATATAGTGCTCATGGCCACATTACACTTGATACAAACTAACAGACTTAGCAGCTTTGTAAAAAAAATAAGAGCATAAAAGCAATTTCACAAAAAAATCTAAATTTTACCCGATGCTGTCTGTGTATAGAAGATTTTGTGTTGTCTGTCTACAGCATACCCTCATAGCTTGGAGCCTGATGTGGGTGCTCTCTATTAAGCAATAATGGGGAGGAGGGAGGGGGAGATGTGATTTATTCCTAGTTTTTAGTATTTTACAATTACAGCACAGAGATGTAAACTCACATCTCACATCTACAACCTTCACTAAAATAGCATGGATGTCTCCAGGTACCAGTCTTTATGACATATTCCCAGCAAAAGTAAGCTTTTTGTCAGATTCAACATTAGAGGCACCATATGTGAATACTATTTATTTTTTGAATTGATTGTAAAGCTTATTTAGCAATTCAAGGCAAATTACAGGTTACAAATATAGATTAAAAGTGTATCCAGAAATGCCATTTTTTTTACTCCACAACACATTCTTTAGCATATTATCTTGTAGCTTAGTAACAAAGATTATATTTCAAAGAATTCTTATAATGAAATAGCATTTGTTGTTTATTGTATGTTTGCCTCGTTTAAATTCTTTAGCAATCACTACAATAATCTATTCCTGGCAATGTAATTTCTGTAAATTAGATTTTGTTCAAAAAATATCCACAATATTACATTAGTATATAGAAATATAAGTACAATGACCATAACTTGTAAATAATACAATTAAATACCTATGTAAAAGTTGGAATTACACTCCGTTTCACTAAAAATGTTTACAAATCTGATTAATTCAAGGGCTGATGTACATACTTTTCATATTAAACCTATTTTTTAATTCTCATTTAATTATACATTAAGCAAATCATTAACTTTCATTAAACACAGCTGAGGTTGTCACTATAAATATATTTTTTAAGCTGTTATTCTCAAACATTGCCAGGAAACATTAATATACATTAAGAAAACTTTTCGGTGGCACTTGCAGTCTGGTTTTCAAAATACTTTGTAGATGACATAAAGCAACTTTTTTATGGGAATATAGAATTAGACTCCATTTCCATGAAAAATAGCCACAAATCTGATTAATTAAAGGCCAATGTATATACTTTTCATATGTACATATGTTTCATATTTCATAATACTTTGCAGATGACTTCGAACAACTCTTTTTATGGAAACAAACATTTTCACTGTATTTATGAATTACAGGGCCATTTACCTCATTGTAAGAGCTGTTCATTGGGTGAAAGAGCGCACAATTGTATGTTAAAATATATATATATTTTTTAAATTATGCTAATAACTGCTAAGAAATTTAAAGTTTTAAGCCTGTTTACATAACAAAGTGTAGACTGACACCTGACTGTTTCATGATTATTAACAGTTGCCGAGCCTCTGGGTGAGAATACTTATTTATAGCAGCTTATCCCTGAACTCAGGAATACACAACTGCCCTGCTTAGGTGATTCCACCATGCCAAGCTCTGTATTTATATATTATTTAATGGTTAACTCTTTTTTTTTTTTTGCTCACTACACAGAGTTGCAGCATGTGGCTTAGTGGCAGTCCATGACTCATGTAAACATAGATTTCATTTATTTGATTTCTGAGTGAAAAATGCATGTATTTCAAATATTCAAAAAGTATTTCAACATGCTTTTAGGAAATATTTACTGTGATGTGGTCCAAATTGTACTGAACCTAAGTGGCCCTTTAAGCTTTTATAATATGTTTAGGCCTTTACCTTCATTAGTATTTAAAGTGATATTAAAATAATTTTCTTTTTTTTCCATATTTTTTTCAAATGAAGCTCTCAAAGCAGAAGAAACACTATTTAAATGTTTTACTAATCTGAAGGCTTGCCTCTGTCAGCCAATATAGCTGTATGAGTCATACTTGTCTGACAATGAGATCTACAGATGTGCTTAGGCTCTCTGCATTTCCTTTTAGTTTCAATGACTTTTAAACAGGTTGTTTCTTAATATTTTTAATAGAAAACAAAACTTTTCTAATGTTTAAAACATATTTTAAATGCATGAAAAAATGGGTTGTATTTCATGGGACTCTGTTACTCCCAAAACAAGTTTGATTCTTTTGTCAGAATGTCAGTCTGACTATACGAAGTGCTAGCTGTTTTATTCTAAATGTGATTATTCTTGAGATATATACAAGTGACAATGCACAGCTCAATATCCAAATGTGTATTCTAATTTGTGACACAATCTTCATATTGGTGATACACAAATTAGTGTCGATCTGCTAATTTTTGTTCCATGATGGGATAACCAATCTACCCTAAAGCTAACATGCAGTTACCTCCTCTCCTCACACTAATTAAGTACATTATGCTACATATTGACATTTAAATAACTATGAAAAAGTTATACTTACACTCTGTTTCACTGAAAATAGTTAGAACTCTAATTAATAAAAGAGGCAATGTACTGTTCATGTTAATCCGATTTTCAATTTCCCATTAATCAACATTAAGTAAGTTATTAACTTGAACTAAGAGGTTGTCACTGTACATATATCTAAACATATTTTAAGCTGTAATTCTAAAATATTGACAGGAAACACTAAAATAAATTAAGAAAGCTGTGACACTGGTAATCTAGTTTTCAGAATATTTTACAGATACTGAGACTCTTTTTATGGAAATATTATTTTTTAGTGTAGTTATGAATTTAGGCCATTACTTTCATAAGTAATTAAAGGGACATTGAAAGCATTTTTATTGTTTTATGTATTGCATCTAAAATAGGGTATTTAATAATGTCTGTGTGTTTTCTTTTTTTCAAATTAAACACTCAAAGCAGAAGAAAAAACATTTAAATATTTTACTGATCTTGGGGCTTGCCCATGTCAGTCAGTGAGCAGTAATACAGCTTTTTGACTCCTATTTGTCTACCAGTTTAATCTACAAATTTGCTTATGTTTTCTGCACTTCATGTCAATTTCAATGAAGTTTATGTAATAGTTTTTATGGAAACACAACTTTTTTAATACTTAAAGCATATTCTTTTAAGTACAGAGGGCTAGAGGGATGCATGCCCTGTTACATACCTTTAGAGTATCTTTCTTTGTTGCACTTGCCACAGAATACAAGTTTATACTAAGTTTCTGCATCATATCAGGTAGTTCATGAGAGACCCAGAGAGAGCTCTCTTTGTCTGGCACTAGAGGAGTGCGGTGATTTGTCACTCCTAGTGACTGATTTAACCCAAGCCCATTAAGTTGATTAGCTTGCCACATGCAACATCTCATTGGTTCTCATGGTCAAGCCTTCATACTCCTGGTCTATTCTTCTCTTTCTGGGAGCAATTCAGGGACTATATAAGAAGTTACTAACATGCTTAAAACTGTCAGTTTGTGACCACTTTTAACCAGCTTTTTGTAAACCGCTTCTCAAATTAGTTTCAAGACCTGTCTGATGCTGTTCAGAAGTGTGGGTCAATTCTCTGCCCCTTTAATAAATCAGTAAGTGTCTGAAAATAGGCTTTGTCTGCAAGTTTCATGTAAATGAACAAAAATTACTAATGTCCTTTTCCGTGTAAATCCATGCATTTCAAAAGCATGACATAAAATGTCCAGTTCAGGTTGATACACTGTGCTGCTGCAAATATATTTTTGGGCAATCTTACATTGTGCCTTTCGTGGAATTGGCATATGAGTTGTGTGTGCATGTCTGGTTATGATTTCATACTATTAAAGGGACATGGAAGGTTTCTGGATTTCACTCGGAATATAATATACCTATGTATGTACTCTATATTATTAGGAAGTGCTTAATCTTTTTTCTAAAATCATACACTTTTTGCTGTTTTGAGTCTGCCCTCTGTAGATCATGAGTACAAAGAATATGAAGTATAATGTTTCAGATTAGCCTGTTAGAGATCTCTCTCAAGCATCATGTTGCAGAATGTTGCCACTGATTAGTTTCTATTAGACACTGCATACTTTGTACTTAGAATTACACTGTTTATGAGCTACAATGGCAAGAAACCAAATTAGGACTTTTTCTAAGTTTAAACCAGAAAAAACAGTGTTTTTAAGCACTTCTTAATAATAAAAAAAAGTGCATAAAAGTAAATAGATACATAAGTATATTAAAATCCTAGTAAAACCCAGAAACATTCCTTGTCCCTTTTAAGTAGTAAGGAAATCAAGTTACAGGGATTAAGAAGGAAGAGGCTATGGGCGTGACCGGAAGTGTGTTTGTTGCCGCGTAATGCGGCTAGAGGCCGACAAAGGAACTGAGGGATGACTGTGGAAAACTCTCAATTCGGCCCTGATGGTATAGCCTCCTTCCTGGGGTCCTGACCTCCCCAGCCGCAGTCAAAGCCTTGTGCTGACGCTGCTCCAACAATAAGTTGTGCACACAGTATACTGCAGTGCACTATTGGTAGCTTTGTGTCTAAAAGGAGGACTGAATTAGTGCTGCGTGCCAGGGCTGAGTGAGAGCTCTGAACATTTGCTCATATGTGGACTGGACTTCTATCATTTCAAGGCTCTGTGAAAAACCCTGTTTGTGCTATAAGCCCTTTTTTATACTCTTTTTTTAATATCAACTCACACCTAATATTCCATGCCATTCAGCTCCCCACACTGCATTATTTTTCAATTGGATATATAAAGGATTACTACTAAAATCCTTCTTTCATTGCTTCCCTGAACTGATTCAGTGCAATTACTTGGACTAAAGGTGATAAGTCCTAATTGAAGATAAGCTTCCTATGGTATACTTACTATTCATATTTATCTGCTACGTGTTTTTGTTTTTTTTCTGGACTATTATGGATAAGCCCTAAACGAATATAACCTTCATAACTCTATAGGCTATAAGGGCCTGTTGTTAATAGTTCTATATGATGTATACAAAATAGAGGGAAGTCCACCTAACACCTCATCAATTAAAAAGACTAAGAAATAGGAGAAAAAGGGAAAGAAAAAAGAAATAAGGAAAGTTTTTTTCAAGTAACAATCATTCCGGCAAGGAACAAAGTTAAAGATAAGAAGCTCTCCCAGAAATCTACTGCTTTTTTTTTTACCTAAACGCTCCAACAAGTCACAAGAGGTTTCACAAGTAAATTCGCCTGAAAATAATAAAACAGAACCGAATTCAACAATTTTATGTGAAAGTTCTCAAATCGGTGACACAGAAATTTTAAATGATGACCTACTAACTCCTTCTAAGATGAAAGAGATTCTCCACGACTTTCAGCTCAGCTTAATGGCTGATGTAAAACATCAAAGCATGGAAAATGCTTTGGCTATTAAAGAACTCAACTCCAAAACATCACAAATTGAATCCTGGTGTGATAATTTGACGATCCAGTATAACTCTTTTCTATCTCACTCTCAAAAGTTAGAAGATAACTTAAATGATATGAACATCAAATTTGCAAGTATGGAAGACAGGATGAGAAGATCCAACCTCAGAATTAGGGGTATACCTGAAACCATCCTAAATGTAGATATTGACTCATGATCTTAGACTGGACTCTTATCACAGAATTTCTAGACCATCACATCTTGACATCTCTTGGTCTAGGGATGTGATAATCAAGTTCCACTTCTTTTCATCTAAACAAGCAATCAGTAAAGCTTGCCATGTAGTCTCTTCCTTCCCCCTATCAAGACATAAAAGTATTTTCAGATATATCAGCAGCAACATTACTCAAACGCAGAGAATTTTCATCTATTACTCTGGCTTTGAGGTCAGACAACTTTCAATACAAGTGGACATTTCCTGTGGGTTTATCGATCTTAAAAGATTCAAGATAGTTCAAAATGAAATCACCATTAGAACGAGACTTGTTATCTAAATGGGGTATTGTCACTAAACCGCCCCTTGGAGATGCCAATGCATTAAAACCATTGAGACCAGAGTGGCAGAAGACATAGATCCTTTTACCCTTAGAGACTGGTTTTCTTTTTTCTGTCAAAATGTATTTTTTTTTTTTTTTTTTTGTTTGTTCTGTCGCTGAAGTGCATTTTATAATCATGTCACTGAATATTTGTACCCACTTGGTTTTATTATAATTCACTAAAATATTATTGCTAATTCACTTTAGCACCTTATAATTGCTTTGACATTTTATAGTTATATTTTTTATTGTTTTGTTTTGTAACTGGTAATTGACACCTATGTTAACGAACACTTTATCCACCGGGTCTTATTATAATTCACTAAAATATATCACTTGAGTGGTAGTCTTATTAGTCATTGCAAACACTATTAAAACTAAATTAGTTCTTTAATTAATTTATATTTTACTTTTTGTATTTTTGTACCGAATTCTCTTAAAATGTGCCATGCTGATAGACTCATACCCAAAAAGACTGAGTGCTATAATAAAATCAAAAGGTGCTTCAACAAAGTATTAGTTTAAGAGTGTGCATACTTATGCAACCATATTATTTTATTTTTATATTTTTTCTTCTTTCTACCTAAAAGATTTCAGTTTGTTTTTCAATTGAGTTGTACAGTTTATAGGTCACATTAAAGGTGGAAAAAGTTCTGAAATGATTTATCTTTGTCTCATTTTTTTACAGCACAGAAACCTGAAATTTTAACAGGGGTGTGTAGACTTTTTATATCCACTGTATTTCAAAAAAAGATCAAGATCTTCAAAAATGTGCTAGTTATAGACCCATTTCATTAATGAATTCAGATTTGAAACTTTATTCTAAAATGTTGGCTACTAGACTGGGAGGTATAGTCCATACCATGATATCCACTGATCAAGCCGGCTTTATTCCCGGAAGACATGGTTCAGACAGTGTCAGAAAACGTATGAATTTAATATCTATTTCTAAGAGTTCTTGCGCTCCAACCCTATTCATTTCTTTAGATGCTGAAAAAGCTTTTGATAGGGTAGGGTGGGAGTACATGAAACTGACACTGTCTGAAATGGGTTTTGGTAATTTCGGCTCACATGCAATTGGGGCTCTTTACTCTGTTCCTTCGGCTTCTGTAGCCGGTATCAACTTTGTTTCTCAGAGTTTTGAAATTACGAATGGTATGAGGCAGGGATGCCCTCTGTCTCCCATTCTCTTCACCCTTCTGATCAAACCATTAGCCCTAGCTATCAGAACCTCATCTAATAATGGAGGGGTGAGGGTGGGACAGAGAGAGCACAAAACCACCTTATTTGCTGATGATATTATTTTGTCCCTTACCTCGCCCAGTCAATCTTTGAGCCATTTGGAACAAATTATCTCTAGATTTGGTTATATATCCAACTATAAACTAAATGCTTAAAAACCTGAGATTCTTACAATTAATGTGCCTAACAAGATCAGGGAAGAATTGGGGATAAAATTTCCATTTAACTGACATTCAAATTCTTTTAATCATCTAGGAATTACATTCTGTGAAGACATCAGTAAGATGCCTTCTATTAATTTAGGCAAAGTGTTTTTCAAATGTGACAAATCTATAAAAGCTTGGAGTGGTATTCGCTTGTCTTTCTCAGGTAGAGTGGTCACTATTAAAATGGTCATCTTGCCGAGAATTAATGATATATTACAATCTATTTCTATTCCGTTTCCAGCTGTGTTTTGCTTACACATTTTCAATCCTTAATTGACAAATTTATACATTCTGATAAATACTAGGTTAAATAGATCAATTGTGGTTAAAGAAATGTTGTAATGGTGGTATTGGCTATCCAGTAATTAAACTTTACTATGAAGCCATCAGATTATCACATGTTCTGAAATGGCTTGAACAATAAATATCCATGGCAACAAATTGAAAGTTCACCTATTATGAATCGTGACTTAATGTCGTTGCTTTTCTCTGAAAAATGTTCTGCCAAATATTTAATGAAAGGCTCAGCTATAGTCAAGTCTAATTTATATTATTGGCAACGTATTAATAAAAAGCAGGCATATATTCCCTTTCCTAGTTTACTAACTCCAATTTTTATTATTAAATTAATTCAAACTACTACAAATTCTAACTTCTCAATTAACTCTTCTCAGACACTTAGTGATTTTTTTCTTGATAGAAAGCTTCTCTCTTTTTCTCAATTTAAAAAAAAAACTTGGTATTTCAATTTTTTGTTGGTTAACATCTGAGTAATTAAAATTATGGGTAGATAAGCATATAACTAATAAAGTTTTTGGCAAGCAGTTGAATTCAGTTGAATTGCTTGTTCAAAAAATTGACTTCTCCCACCTAGTATCTAAATGTTTTCCTATTATACGATCTAATATTGAAAAAACGAAGTCCGCTTTTTTAATGTTGTGGGAGCAAGACTTTACCACTTCAATTTCCCTAAGTGGTTGGGAAAAAGCTTTCAGAGCTACTAATATATTTATTAAAAATGCTTCCGTTCCTCTCAGAGTATACCAAATCTCCCACAACATCAAAGATAAACTTTGTTGGAGAAACTGTGGGGGTACTGGCATCCAATTTCATATTTGGTGGGAGTGTCCTCTTATTAACCCTTTATGGGTTGAGTGCTTTGTATTTATTTCTATGACATTAAAAATGACTATCTGTCTCACCCCATATGGTTGTCTATTTTACATTTTTTTTTTACGCTCTTAAAACTAGAGAACTTTTGTTAATTATTCAGATCTGTTCTACAGTCAAATCTGCCATTATTAGCAGATGGAAACAACCCAACCCTCCTAGTTGGGCTGAAGTCTTTCAAAAAATTAATTATTTAGAGACTTAGAAAACCTTTATGAATCCTGCAAAATGTTTAATCAACACAAACTCAAATGGTTGGTTTGGGTCTCAATCATGGAACCTTGAATGTGTAAACAAATTAAGTTTAGGCAAGATCTTTTTGACCCTCCTCTGGGTACTATTATAGGTTATGAATGTGGTGTGAGTGAGGCTATATCTGTTTCTTTTTGGGGGTTTTATTATTTTTTTTTTCTTTTTTTTCTTCTTGTTATTGCACAATAATTTGTTATACTTTTGTTCAATTATCAGGCATAGTCTTGTCTGTTTGTTTTGTGTATTTTTGTCATTTAAAAAAAAAAAAAAAAAGATAGTTACAGGGATGAAATGCTGCAATATTTTTGGAGGCATCCAACATTGCATCTGTCATGTCAAAAGAACATGAGATTGTTTGTATAATTAGACAAGTCAGGAAAGTTAGAGATTGTTTGTATAATTAGACAAGTCAGGAAAGTTGGGGTTATATAAAGGTTATTTATCACGAGTTTCCTGACTGGAACAAGCTAACCTAAAATGGTTCATTAAAACAAGAAAAAAAAAGCATTCACTAGGTTGTAAGGAATTTTATAAAAAACATACTCATTTAAAATAATTAGGAGAGGAGCTAAATACTTTTTACAGAACAATAGATTGCAAGACTCCCAAGGTTTCTGGAATGTTTAATAAACTGATGTTCTTAGCCAGATGGTTTCTCCAGGAAATGATTAACATCCATGATACATACTTTGTCATATATTGTTTATTTTAATGGGAAATGGACCACTTTAGTAAAAGTTGAAGAATGTAGCATTGGAGATAACTGGTCACTACCTACTGCATCTTATAGGGTCAAATAGCCGAAGGAAAGTGTCAGGGTTATATATAATTCACTAAAATTAATGTATTAAAAGTTACTCCTATATGAAACCGTATAAAAGTTACTCCTATATGAAACCGTATAAAAGTTACTCCTATATGAAACCATATAAAAGTTACTCCTATATGAAACCGTATAAAAGTTACTCCTATATGAAACCGTATAAAAGTGACTCCTATATGAAACCATATAAAAGTGACTCCTATATGAAACCGTATAAAAGTTACTCCTATATGAAACCATATAAAAGTTACTCCTATATGAAACCATATAAAAGTTACTCCTATATGAAACCGTATAAAAGTTACTCCTATATGAAACCATATAAAAGTTACTCCTATATGAAACCGTATAAAAGTTACTCCTATATGAAACCATATAAAAGTTACTCCTATATGAAACCATATAAAAGTTACTCCTATATGAAACCGTATAAAAGTTACTCCTATATGAAACCATATAAAAGTTACTCCTATATGAAACCGTATAAAAGTTACTCCTATATGAAACCATATAAAAGTGACTCCTATATGAAACCATATAAAAGTGACTCCTATATGAAACCGTATAAAAGTTACTCCTATATGAAACCATATAAAAGTGACTCCTATATGAAACCGTATAAAAGTTACTCCTATATGAAACCGTATAAAAGTTACTCCTATATGAAACTGTATAAAAGTGACTCCTATATGAAACCGTATAAAAGTTACTCCTATATGAAACCGTATAAAAGTTACTCCTATATGAAACTGTATAAAAGTTACTCCTATATGAAACCGTATAAAAGTTACTCCTATATGAAACTGTATAAAAGTGACTCCTATATGAAACCGTATAAAAGTTACTCCTATATGAAACTTATAAAAGTTACTCCTATATGAAACCGTATATAAGTTAGAAGCTTTTTTTTTGTGTGACTGAGCTCTCAGCAGGGGGTTAGATATTGAAGAAGCTGCCAAAGGCAGAGAAATGCGCCTATCTTACTGTCAATTTTTTTTACTGGATTGTGTATACCGGTATATATTTTTTGTCATAATATTGCTTCAGAACACAGCTCAGCTTCCCAGAATGCAGTGTAATAACTGTTTCTCTTGGAATTCTGGGCATGAAGCACGTTTTCTAACTTGTTTTAGACATTCAAATGTGAACACAGATGTACTATTTATTTACTGTACTACTGTACGGTGGAGGGCTTCTACCACTCTTTTGCCCACCATATATTAAATGATTATTATATATACAGTAAAACCCCTATTATCCGGCACCTACGGGGAATCCCTATTGCCGGATAACGCTTAAACCCCCCAAAACCCCTCAAAATGCATTTAAAAAGACATTAGCACCTAAACTGGGCCACTTAGGACCCCCCCAAAAAAAGGTTAAAAAAAAGTTAGCTTTTTTTTTTTTTTACAATCTCAAACTGGCGAATAGTGCCGGTTTAGCAGGAGTTTTTTGAATTTGGGTAATTGATGCCGGTGCCAGTATGTCAGTAAAAGTACTGTACACTTAGAGACATTACATATAGATATGTAAATGCATATGGATATTCTACATGGTGGTATTCAACGAACAACAAGAGATGCCCAATGGAAATGTGCTACCCTAGATCTTGTTATACTAGGCCAAACTTTGTCCGTGCTTGGCCAACACGCACAATTGCATAAGGCTGTGTGTCCTATATAAAGAAGCATCTAAGCATTGTAATGTACCATTAATAATAATTAATAAATATATTTTACTAAAAACTAAAACCATTTGTATACAGAGCGTACAAAAATATCTAAAACTTATGAGTCAGGAAGATATGAACAGGAGCCTGATATGCAGCCATTTGAATAGATACATTATATTTTGGAAACATATTTGTTGTTGTTTAGTCATTCAGTCATGTCTGACTCTCTGTGACCCTATAGACCGCAGCATGCCAGATACATCTATCAGCCATTGCCCCAATGAGCTCTCTCAAGCTTCATTGCTTTAATGACCTCATCGAAAAATATTTAGGATCTAGCAATACAAATTTTAGAAGCTGCGCCACCCTGGAAGTTTCTAACCCAGTATTTCTGTGTGTGTGTATATATATATATATATATATATATATATATATATATATATATATATATATATACATACACTAGCGTCTTGCTTGTCAAAAATGATGTGGCAATAAAATATTAAGGCAGGTAATGCTGTTTGCCACAGACATTCATTTTTTTGGTGGTCTGAGATCCTTTGGCGCTCATAGCGAGGCTGTTGGTTGTGGGGTTTTTTTTGATAGACGCTTTTGCTGTTATTGTTTGGTCGGCGCTGATCTTTTTTTTTGCGCTTATTGCAAGGCTTTGTGTGCTGTGAGCGTTGACGCTCGTTGTGAGGCGCGCAGTGAATTGCTTTTGTGTTTATTGCAAAAGTTTTTGTTTATTCTTTTGTTGTGTATATGTATTTTTGTATGCTCACTAAATAATTAATAAATTAATAAATATACGTTACCTATTTGGAAGTAGTATATACAGGAAGCATTGTGCTGAAGAGCTGACAATCTGTTTTGATGTTCCTGCAGCATACAATGTCGGTTTGCACTGTTGTGGAGGTCCTGTGTAAGTGTCAGCAATGTGTGCAGTGTGTAGTGTAAATAGGCTGCGTGCGCGAGGGAAAGCCGTTAGTGTAGCTGTGTACTTCCGCATTGTGTAAGTTAGTGTTTTAAAATGGCGGAGTATGTGTATGTGGTACGCGGCTGCAGCTGTGGATGATTTAGCGATGTTGCTAAAAGTGTATCTTGTACCTCGTACGGCTTTTTTGAAAAGCCGTATGTGCTTGGTGGTGTTTTTTACGTCTTTAGGGTCCTGTAGCCTCGTTTTCGTTTTTTTTTCCGGCGGCCATTTTTTCTCTTGCTTATGGGATTTTCGTGTGTCTAAACTCGGGAATTTGGAGTTAAATTGAGGTGTGACTTCACTTTCAGAGGTCCTGGGTGCCCCCCGCTGTGGGTAAGCTTTCTATGTCTTTTTTGTGTGTATTTATTGTGTTTTTAATGTTTTCAGGTGCACGCGGTTCGGCCGTTTTAAGGTCCTATTTTTATGAGGTTCTAATGTTTCTTTCTAAGTCTCGCGGTTTG
>CM050163.1:229667807-229815307 GCA_027410445.1 Discoglossus pictus
GTAGCCCACAAGACTTACAGCTATTAAATTGGCCGTGTAAAGCAACCCGCCAACGACTTACGGGGTAGGGGCGAGAAAACCCTATGGGACGTGAGAACTCAACTTGCGCTCCTACAAATCCCTTGATCTGTCAAGCACGTAACTGTTACGTTCCAATCATGCTATTAAATTTTAACTAATTTTCTGGCATTAAAGCCTGTAACCCGCAAATGGAGCCAAGAAGAAAAAGAGTGCTAGAGAGCACCTGCAAGGGGCTAAAAGTCCAATCCGTAGCACTGTAAATGCAAATATACACACACTACTGTAAATATAATAAAAGGGAAAATGATGTTAGGTATTAGAATGAATAGCACAACATTCTCAAGCTCAAAATCTGCAATATAAAATACTTTATTTCATGTGTAATTTCCATGTTATATCAATCCCGGCAATCAATGTGTTAATGCATATACTGTAACACGCATGTAATAGAATATCATATGTATGGTCTTATCAATATTGCAATATATATGGAATGTGGGTCCGATCGTAACTCGTAATTGAAGCCTGTAAGACTTTGAAATCCCACCTCCATTTTTCAGTGACGTAATTATGACGATCTCTGTTGCCATTGGCTCCATCTAAACCCGTAACTATGGGTTTGACCAATTGATTACATTCACGGCCGCACATCCAACCTTCAACAAATGGTTTATGGGTTTGTGTCGCAAGCCTGTAACTCGCAGCATGTTCTAATTTAATAGCTCTATAACTCTGCCAAATTCCGAGCCCGCAGCCGTTGCGGGTCTCATGTTGCACATAGAGGCCTCGAATTTAATGTGGCTCATGGAGCAGTAACTTTCAAACTAAGAAAGTTCCATAACTTTTTTATATGTAGTTAATCTCTTCTATGTGTGTTTTTATATAAATTAAATTTAAATTAGTTGGGAGTTGTCCTTTAATGGTAAGTTTTTACGGTTGTAATGCTGATTGGCATGCAAAGGGAAATGGTAGGAAACATATCTATACAGATCCCACATGTGGTGAAGTTTATCACATACAAATTCAGCAAGTCTGAGGCCCTGGCTCCAAGAGAAAGAGCTGTGCACAATATCACTGATGCTACTAGGCAAACTGAAGAAGAGAACTTACTTGACCAACTACAGCAGATGGCCCTGGAAACTGTAGACCAGTGGTGGGCAACAGGAGGCCCGGGGGCCGGATGTTACTGTTAGACACTTCCCATGAAAGCACTAACCTGTTCTTTGGAATGAAAGGACAAGCCCCCTTTCAACAGTACATTGTCCATTATATTTGTCGAAAACTAGCAATTGTACTCCTCATTATTTATATCTCTGTTATCAATTAATTCATTTACCATTTTGCTTTGGTTGAAATAAAATAAAAATGTAAACGGCATGAGGCCCTTGTTAGAACCATTGAAAATGATGGATTATGTGGCAACGTGCACTTGCTGAATCAGCCATATCAGCTACCAGGGAGGGAGAGGAGGTAATTATAGGAGGACACTCCTTCATGTACAATTCAGAGGAAGATAATTTATAGTGTGAAGTTTAGTGTAGACTTTAATAAATGTGTCATATTGTGGGTAGAAATTATTGTAAGTATGAACCCTGGCACCAGTTGGTGAAACTGAACAAAATGTTTGTAATTTACTGGCATATCACAGGTTTCAGTGTAGCAGGCAATGCTATTAGCACAGCTAAATAGAGATAGTAAATGTTCAAATTCAAAATATATCATCATTTAAAACTATCCGTAATAACAATAACTTTAAGTTGAATGTAATAACTTTTTCTTGCAGTAATCCATTGGAATATAGATTATGTCAATCAACATATCTGATCCACCCACAAATGACTTACTTTATTATTATTATTACTTTTATTTGTAACGCGCCAACATATTCCGTAGCGCTATACAGAGGAAATGAACAAGGAAAAATATAAAGTTTAACAAACTGCAAAAAATGGAGGGCTACTTTTACTTTTATCTTATCTTTTTGTTGGAGTGGAATCATTGCTAATTAAGGATTTATCAATGTAGCAAGAAGGTAGCAAAATGTATCTCACCATGCATAGCAGGATGCACTGTTGCTATATTAATTTACTAACTGACAGTAGCTACCATCTTTTAGAGCCTCACTTTATAGAGCGGGTCATGGGTTAGTTGTTGGCGTGTTAGTATAAACAATCCACTTGTGAAATGACAGCAAATGTAACATAACGGCTTCACCAACACAAAGTGCTGTAGACCCTACACCTGCACTGCTAAGTGATAATACTTTGCAATATTCTCCATATATTACAATTTATATTACAGTGAAAATCAAACGTTCTATTTACGGGAGCTATCCGCTGCCAGAACATTTATTAAAATAGAAACTTCAACTTAACTTTTAAGTTGTGATGTCTATTTTAATAATAATATCCCCATAAGTTGTTAAATACACAAAAATATATATCTTTTTTTTCTTATCATATTCTGTGGGTATAAACTTCACTGTAGCATCACCATAGTTTGGAGCTCTGGTAAGTTTCATTGCTCTTTGTTGCTGTGGAAGAAAAGTCTACATTGGGTATGACTTTCCAGAATCACGGTATAATGTAGGAAGGCACGTGAGTTGCATTAGGAGAGATCAGCCTGACAGACATCAGCCAGAGTATCCCCCTAGGTATCCATAAACAAATGCATGACTTTATAGAGTTCTTAGCTAAATTGCAGATCATCAAAATAATCGTAAAAGGAAGCATGGAAGATAAAAAGTTCCATGTTATTGTAAACTGACCTTTAACATATCCTTTGCAGAAACCTTCCTTTTGTCAACATTGCCCAGCTGCCGTCTGTTTTTATAAAACTTCCACTCAGAACACAAAGACAGAACAAGATGGATTACACCTAAAATTGATACCATAATACCATTCCATGTGGGCATTAGTGCATATGGTGAAGATTGTGGCAGCAATAGCTTACTTACTATAATGACCTTTAGTAGATGCACACTTGGGTGTTCTGTTGACCAAAGAACTACCTAATTATGTGACAATGTGCATCTTGCATACTACAACTGCTGAAAGTGAGCAGAAAGATCAGCAATTAATTGAAACCTTATCTGTATCCAAGGTCCCTTTCCTTTTCCTGGTAAACAAATGCAGCAATGATGATTCACAGTACAGCATATTATTGAAAATAATAATTCATAATGTAACGGTTGCATTTACTGTTTTACGTTCTGAAACATTTTGAATTTTATTTGAATTTATTTTTTTTTTTTCCTAAAATTTCCTTCTTAAAATGAGGTGCGTGTTATACGCCGGTGCGTGTTATATGCCGAAAAAAACGGTATATTATCAATTATTTTTCTATATATAACTTACATATTATTACCTGAAACAAGATAGCAAGCACAACAGCACAGATTTCAGAATTGTTATTTATGATGTAATGATTGTCATATTTTGTTTTTTTACACTCTTTTCATAATAGATATGGATACCAAGAAATGCAGCGTATGGATGTTTCTGCCTCTTGTGATGGCTCTGTTTACTGCTACAGGTTTATGGATCGTGTAAGTATAAACACAGTATATACCAGTTTAACTTCCAGCAGTGGGAGGTGACTTTGAATTCACAGGAAGTATCTGTCTTCACCCCTTCTGGATCGCTACTTTGTTGTGGTGAAGGGGCTGGTTTACCTCGAAGAATCTGTGAGCTATACCATGTAGGGTCACACAAGATGGGCAGGTCATAGCAGAGAGGTCAGACAAATCATGGTCCACTGGAGAAGGAACTGGAAACCCACTCCAGTATCTTTGCCGCCATGAAAACCATATGGATGAGCACAACCAGAAACACAGACAGATGTGTCTGGCATGCTGTGTCCATGCAGTCACTGAGTGTCGGACACGACTGAAGGACAGAACAACAAAAATCTGCACAGTAGCAATGTGTCAGCTACATCTGGACATACCCAACTAGGAAAGTAGCAGGCAGGAAGAAAGCAAAATTGAGCCACAAAGTAAAGGATCATTTTATAAGAAAGTTGCAATATATAAAGATTTTCTTTCTATTTTTTTAGCTTTCCTGTTACCAGGTTTAGTTATTCAATATAGGGGGGAAAAAATACAGTGGCCCTTTAATAAAAGATCACTGAAAGCATATATTTTCAATCTTAATGGCACATTGAATTGGTGCAGCTTTCATGATGGTAGCAAACGTTAAAATATAAATAAATATTTTGATTTAAAAAAAAAGGCTTGCCTACCCACCATCTCTGTGATGATGATCCACCTGTCTTTCTCAGACTGTAGCAGAGCAAGCAGCATTCCTCCGAGCTGCTACCTCCTTACTGCACAGCTTTACTAGCAGAGTTTGGGGAGGGATGGTATGAAAATAAGACATTTTTAATATGTATTATAATGAAAGGTTGTTTATACTGATCCTTATTTTTTTAGGGAGTTTACCACATTCGAATTTGGCTTTAGAAAACTTCTATTGGAATCTTATCTATTGTTCTTTCATTCCCATTAGTGTGGGTGGAGTCAGATACTGCCTACTATAGGTTTGTTGTTGTTTGGTTTTTCAGCCAGGTCCGACTCTCTGTGACCCTATGGACCGCAGCACGGTAGGCACGTCTTGTCTGGTTGTGCCAACCTATAAGGGTTTTCATGTCAAAGATACTGTAGTGGGTTGCCAGTTCCTTCTCCAGTGGATTTGTCTGACCTCTCTGACATGACCTGCCTATCTTGGCTGACCTTACATGGTATAGCTTACAGTTTCATTGAAGTCCCTTAACCATAACATGGTACTTATTATTAAAGGACAACTGTGGTCATTTTTTATGGACTTTTGAATAACAAAACTTGATGTTGTACAAAATGTTGTAAGGAAGTAAAAAAATGTACACTTGTCTTACATATTTTACATGCAATGATTTCGTACTGCAGGCTTTTCATTTTCTTTACTAAGCCTGCTGCTTGCAGCTTCTATTTCAACAAGATGTATCCTTGTAAACTAATGAGCTTCCATTAGAGCACTGGCAGATGTATCTTTCCCATTCTACAGATACAAACTTCCTGTTTATTGCATGCCCCCTTCCAGTAGGTCATTGGAGCCTAAAATTGTATATTCCACAGTAGCATATTTATATATAAAAGGCTATATTATTTTTATTAATTTTCTCGAAACATGTAATTCTTCAAAAGAGGCTGTTTTTAACTTTTTTACCACAACTCTTTAAGCTGAAAAAACATACTTTATGTGTCCTTTATATAATAGAAGTCATGGAAACCAATAGCAAATCGGCTGCCCCTTGGTGGGAAGTATCTTTGTTCATGTTCATGTTTTTTGCAAACTGAATTTTTTAAATTTGAAAATAAAAATGGTTATTGTACTTCAATTTTGATAATGGTCAACCTTTTTTTGTCCAGCAAAAACAAAACACAATACAACCTTAATATTTTTACTTTTATTTGAAATCATATTTTGTTGTGGTGTTTTTCCTTCTTAGCTGATTGTGACTGCACCATAGAAATAAATTGTACTTTAGAAAAATATTTGTGAAACCACACTCCCAGTGCACGTGTTATATAGTACAGACTATGGTACATGGATCATACTTTTAATTATTATGTTAATATTTTACTTATAATGATATTTCTTCTCTCAACCAGATATTTCATTGCTATAGAAGATAACCAAATTTTCCCATTAAATGTGGACAGGTACTGTATTACTTTTTATAATATTCCTTTGATTGCTTCAAGCAAATAATATGTTGTGGACTCCTTA
The DNA here is from genome assembly GCA_027410445.1 of Discoglossus pictus. Classification (NCBI taxonomy): domain Eukaryota; kingdom Metazoa; phylum Chordata; class Amphibia; order Anura; family Alytidae; genus Discoglossus; species Discoglossus pictus. Next base: position 229,673,597 of record CM050163.1, read on the forward strand.
ACCATAGTTTGTTTTTTACTCATAGGAGACCAGATTCAAAACGTCCACCTTATATAAGGTAAGTGTAAGTCATTTTGTAAGATCTGTAAGAGGATGCTTGTAATGTTTCTGTTACAATGACCCACTGTGTATTTTTATGTAGTATTGCAGGTGATGCACCTCCTGCAAGCTGTGTGTTTAGCCAAGTCATGAACATGGCAGCATTCCTAGGTAGGACAAGCATGAATTCTATGACTTTACTTATGTCATAACAAATACTCATACAAGGTTTTATTGTACTAAAGTGTTGTAGAGCACATTTATAATATTAATATTGTTTTGTACATACTCAACAGCTCTAATATCCCATCTGATGGTGATAATAAGCTCTGATCAAGTGAAATAATAAAAGATAAGCTCTTGCCAAAAACTTAGAGTCGTTTTACTGACTTGCACAGTTCCTATTCTACCATTATCACAATACAAATGGAAAAGGTTTTTGGCTGTGTTTTCCCAAATAAATATTCTGCTAAAAGGGAAAAATAAAATGTACTTCTCTCTGACAAATGTCATACATTAATTAATTAATAAAAACAAAGCTAATTAATTCTGCTAGAGTACCCTGTCTTAATATACATTTTTATTGCATGCACTTTCTTTGGTCAGGTTCATTTTTCTCTAGATATGTTCAGCATCAATGTCTAAGTTTGTTATTTTTTCAAATTTTTTAAACATTTTGAATATCTTTGCCACAAAATGTATGATGTGTCTGGACTTAAAGGGCCACTTAATTAAGCACAATTTGGACCACATCAAAGTAAAGATCCTAAAAGCATGTTGAAATTATTATTGCATTTTTTAAATACATGCAAGTAAAATCTATGTTTACACAAGTTGCTGACATGCCCACAGCTACAGCTCTATGTATTGCGCAAAAGGGCAAAAAAGTGTTAACCCTCAATCAATCAAAATTTCAGGGATAAACTGCTATCAATCACTATCCTCACTGTCAGGCTCGCCTGTCTGTTATTAATCTTGCAACAGTAGACAGGATAGACTGTGTTTTAGCTCTTATTAGTGCAATTAAAAAATAGAGCATTTTTGACACACAATCTTGTGCTCTTTCACACCATGAAGAGCACCTAAATGGATCTCTAAACAGCTTAGATTTAATGAACTAAGAGCCTCCCTAGCAAATTATACGCATGTACAACACACACTCCTAAAAGTATGTTGGGCCACATCACTTTAATACAATATCTCTGGAATTGTTATTTTGTAAGTGGATGATTTGTACTGCAAACTACATTATCATGATCCATAGTTTGTCTTTATTTAATAATGATTTGTTCATTTTCCTACCTTCTTAAAAAAAACACCTTTTTCCTTTATGTGTTGGTAATGATGTTCTCATTGCATGTACAATTAAATTCACAGCCAAGGCCTGTTTTATGTACCATTTCAGTCTTTTACTTCCCAGAAACTATTGCCATGGCTGCTGACTGGATTCCTGTAACCAGGCTCTTCTGCTTTGTAGCTATGCCAAGATGCTGAGCATGGAGGTTGGGCAGTGGGTGGGGTGGAGAAAACTGAAAAAAAACATCTGAGGCCATGGAATGCCATCCGAAATACTATCTACACCAGGCTTTACTAATGTACATCATTTTTGTAATTGAAACTTTGTGGTTTATGTATCCTAAACACTTTCAAATCTAGCATTATTACTATGTGAGGTCACTCGAGTGCGCTGGCAGATGTAGCTGTCAAATGCCAGTTGTGCAAGATCTCCTCCCACTTTTGAAAGTTAATGTGCTGGAGTCAAAATAGTTGATCCCTCACACTATCTCCCATTCTTCTTTAAGAGCTTTTTGAACTTACCATCTAGGCTCCCTCTGATTTGAGATGACTCTTCTGAAGTTTGCTACACACTTGGATGGCACGGCGACCTCTGAGCGCACGTCTCATGCACTCCGCCATGTGCTCGCCGAGAAATGCGCGCACCAACACCAGCGCGCCCAAAAACATAAATGTAGATGCTGCGTGTAACAGGGGACATTGGCCCCATTACACTAGCTAGTTACACGCAGCATCTTCTGGATGTCAAGTATCGCATATATAGTTGTGAGCATGCGGGTTGTAGCTAACGCTGCGGCTCACGTAGCGAGCCTGCGGCCCTCGACGAAGGCGCTGCTTGCCAGCAACTGCGGACCTCGCAAAATTTACGGACTTACGACACAAAAATACGAGACAAGTTACGACCCATTACGACCTCGCAAAAATACGACCTTACCGCCCGAAACCCGCTCACATCAAAACATTAAAAACACAATAAATACACACAACAAATACATAAAATGGTTACCTACAGGAAGGAGAGGCAGCCAGGACCTCACAAATTGAATTTACACCTCAATATCACTCAAAATAAAAGAGTTTTAACACCCGAAAATCCCCTAAGCGGGAGAAAAAATGGCCGCCGAAAAAAACGAAAATGAGGCTACAGGACTCTAAAGACGCAAAACACCACCAAACACCTACGGGTTTTCTGAAAAAGACGTACGAGATCCAAAAACAAGGACGCAGCCCGCGCGACCCAAAAAACATTACAAACACAATAAATACACACATCAAACACATAAAAAGCTTACCCAGAGCGAGGGGGTCACCCAGGACCTCTGCGAGTCAAGTTACACCTCCATTTAAGTCCAAATTACAGAGTTTAGACACCCGAAAATCACCTAAGCGAGAAAAAATGGCCGCCGAACAAAACGAAAACGAGGCTAAAGGACCTAAACACGCAAAACACCACCAAACACCTACAGATTTTCCGAAAAAGTCGGACGACATCCGAAAACAAGGACGCAAAATCAGCCACAGACGCATACCACACATTAGGCGCCATTTTAGAACAATAACTTATACAATCCGGAAGTACACAGCTACCCTAACGGATTTGCCTCGCGCACGCACAGTATTACACTACACACATTCATGACGCTTACACAGTAGCTCCACAGCACTGATGCTGCAGCGACATGAAAGCACATTGCCAGCTCTTCAACACAATGCTGCATATATTACTTCACAATAGGTCAAGTACATTAATTTCTTATTTTATTCATTACTCATTGCCATACCAAAAAAAAAAACAACGCTGCTCATAGCACACAAACAACCAAGAGCCTCGCAATGAGCGTTGAAGGCGCTCACCGCAAGGCTCGTAATGAGCGCCGAAGGATTTTGGAACACCAACAAAATTGATTTCGCACACAAACAACATTACCTGCTTTACACTCTTATTGCCGTAATTTTTTGACGGGCAAGTCGCTAGTTTATTATAATGTGTAATGCCAGTCTCTCTGATAGGTACAAATAGGGCACTACACCTGATTGTGCCACCTGGCTGGTAAAGGATGCGCACAGAAGTCAGGGTGCCATCATGGAGGAGCTTATTATCTGTCAGAGAATTGTCCGGCGCAATATTGTTGAGCGCCCTGTTTTCCGGCGCGCTGGTGTTGGTGCACGCATTTCTCAGCGCACACATGGCGGAGCGCATGAGACGTGTGCTCAGAAGTCGTGCTACCCACTTGGATGTATCAAGGATCAAACTTCCAGTACTGATATATAGATACATATACAGTTATTTGCACCCTTGGTCAAATTATTTCAGTGAATCTTTAGGTTAAGAAAATTTGACACAACTTCCGCCTACTGCAAACATAAATGAGATATAGTAAAGTAAAGAATTTTACACGTAAAACAGTGCAACGTGCGTTAAAAAATACAGTAATAATGCCATTTTGACTTCTGCAGATCAACTTCCTTATGTGGGAGTAGACTTTGAATACAGAGGAAGTGTCTGCACAATTGGCATGTGGCAGTTACATCTATCTGTAAGTGCTCTCAGCAAGACTAAACAGAAGTTCATTCATTTTAAAATGTAACAGCGGGGGGGGCAAAATATTTTTTTTTTCTGCTTTTGCTGTGTGGCTTTAATCTAAGGCTTACCAAGTCAGTTCAGTTTTGAGGCAAAAAGATATTAACTAGAATAATGGCCATACTTTTATAAATGCCACAACAATCTAAAAAAACAGTAATTTGGGTTTATGTTTTTTCAGGGGGAAAAAAACTTGTACCATGTAGAGATCCTATCACCTTCTTTTCTTTTAGAGAATAACTGAACCGTACAATTTGATAAATCTTCAGTGCAGATGTCATATTTTATTTACAAACTATTTCATCTCTGATCTTGAAAACTAGCAATTTTTGGTTTTATTCTCATATTTTAGATGGGCATATGTATTTCTGCAATTGGTTGACAGATAATTCTTATAAATTGTGGATGAACATGAATTATAGATAAACACAGACAAATATATATATGTGTTATAAATGGCAAGACAAGCTTGAATGCCCTTGGTCATTGCTTTCCTATCTGATATTTTAATGCAAATATGTCAAAACACAGAAGTATTAAAGGACAAATTTGCATAAAAAGATACTGGCATTCAGACTCTTCAGGGTGTGTCAGTATTATTCTCTTTAATATGATGCTCAGATATAAAAACTAATATTGTTCTGGTGACAATCTTTAAAAAACTATCCTTAAAAATAATTATCTAATTTTATATAAACTGTTATCGTCTGGTAATATACAAGTGCAGCTACAGATGGCTGAAACATATAGAGCCCGATTCAATTGAGCAATTGTAAGTTACTGGAGCCCATAAGTGAGGCCGTAAGTTAATTTGCTATTCGATTGGCGACTTTTTGCAGACTCCAAGCGGTTTACGGGTACGGGCTTGAAAACTTTGTGGTTGTTAAACCCGGAACTTACAGCCTCCCTAAGCCTTGAACTTTCCCGTCTACAAGAGTTACGATCGCTAAAATTGCAAATCGCTATTCAATTTGTTTCAATACCCAAAGCCCGCAAATGTTTTCACATCCGTAAACGGCAAATGTAGGAGAAAATAAAACGAGTGCTAGAGAAGACCCGCAAGGGGCTTTAACCCCTGTCCGTAGTACTGTAAATGCAAATAAAAAATCACTACTGCACTGTAAATAACGGGGAAAGTGATGACAGACATTAGAATTAATTGCACAACAGACTCAAGCCCGCAAATCGGCAATAAAAAAATAATTGTATTATGTGTCATTTCGGTGTTATATCGATCTCGGGAATCAATGAGTTAATACATATCAGGCCACCCACATGGACTAGAACAGTATCAGCATTCACTTTTATTATTTATTTTTTTGCGATCGCATATTGGACCCTCGAACCTAACCTAATTGATTGACATGTAACCTCCATGTTTTACTGACGTAATGATGGTGGTCTCATTTTCTATTGGCGGTTTCGAAATGGGTGGTTACGGTCTTGCTTAATTGATCATATTCCCGCCCTGAACTGCTACGGACGAGGGCATGGTTTATGGTTTGGGCTTTCAGCCCGTAACTTGCAGGCTTGTTCAATTGAATAGCACCGGAATTGTAGCAGACTGTGAGCCTGCCGCACGCCCGCAGACATATGGGCTATATACCACGAGATGTGGGCTTCAAATTGAATCGGGCTCATAATCTTTAAATACTACTGTAGTTTTATTTTTTTTAAATGATATATTTGTGAAATATGTAACAAACTAACAAAATTATCATATATGTTGGCCATAAGAATAAGATCATTTTTAGAAACAATCCTAAATGTAAGTGACTCTGCTTCTAGCATGGGCATCTTGGATGCTAGTTGGTCTGTTGCCTGAGGAGGTACTATCTTACTTGGAGTTTCTTATTTAAGTGACACAATGGAGGTTCCAAATATGGTATAATTCAAAAATACTACTAAACTACACCTATTTTATCAGTTGTATCTTTTTAAACACATTTCTAAAGTAAGCTAACATGGAAGTTCGCCATGTTGATCCATCCACAAACAAAGGTAGATTTATATATTTTATTAATGAGAGTTAAATACCATCAATTATTAATTAGTTCATTGTCTTGAGCGCAGTCACCTGCACATGTCCAGATGCAGATGAGTACACTGAAGTCAACGGACCCAATATATCAGAGGTTCATTAGTAATTAATGGTAATGATCTTGCATTAACAAAAGATATGATTTTCAGTTTGTGAGGGAATCAGGCTGTCTGGCAGCTCAAAATAGCAACTTCAATGTCAGTTTACTAATCGGAAATTTTTTATAACATTCATTTGATAAAGTAGTTGTTATTACCTATAGTTTTTAATTAGGTCCTTTCCTTTTATAACTTTGCCGCCAGCAGCGGCGGCGACGACCAACCGATAGATGGAGCTGCTGATATTTCAATGCCGAAATCACAGCGTTAGGGTTAGGTAAACTGTTAGGGTTAGGGTTATTTTAAGGGTTAGGATAACCTCTAAGGTTACAACTTCTCTAAAATATCAGCAGCGCTGCAAAATATCAGCAGCGCCATCTAGCAGCTCCTCGCTGCAACTGCTGCTGCCACTTCCAGCGCAGTCATAAAAGGAAAGATCCTTTAATTATACTATATTTTGAGCATCTGCTTTAGTCTGCTATAAAGAGAAATCTTAAACTGAAGGAAGAACTCCTGGATTGTCAAGGCTTTGATAATTAATGAATGCTAAACCACAGATAACACTCCAATGACTTGTAGGGATTAGCACTGTTTAAATCTGGGTCAGTTCATCCAGACGTCTTTCCTAATATCATCAGGAATGGTTCAGTAATTAACATGGCGGTTTCCAAAACATGACATATGTTGAACTCTTATTTTTTTGTGACCTTGTGTAAAATACTTTCATGCATTATAATGTCTCCTCTCACTAGGCTTTCTGTGCTGCTCTGCTGTATGTCACACTGCTTGCTGCTAACTAGATATTCACAAATGGAGATGCATGACATCAAAGCTAATCCTCTCAATTCAAACTTTTCCAATCTTGTTTTATGCAGGAATGCTTTAATCCGTGTATTACAGTTTAATATTTATTATTAAAATATTACTTACAAACATGAATTAATATTCCAAAATGCTAAGTGAATACATTGTTGAAATTGGACTGCCTTTTTGGTACATTGCAAACATATCAATATCAAAGGACAATAAGGATACATTTCTTTATGTATATAATAACGGATTAGCACAGAAATATAGTCTGGCACAGTACAAACTCAAAATGTCTTAATTCTACAAACAAATAATTAAAGGCACATTGAGTCTTCACTGTTTTTAATATTATCATGATGATCTTTATTGACATATTTAACCATCATTTTATTAACATGTTCTTACAATGTTATTTTTTGCTCACTGAGACATCCAAATAGTGCCTACAAAGGTACACCCCTTGTAGCTCATGCAAACAATGTGTCTATAGTACTAGATTTACTAGACAATCACAGACTGTCAGCCCCATTAAATTCCCCAAGCGTGTAAAAACGTAGCTTGTAACGTAGCTCGCAAGACTTACGGCTATTAAATTGGCCTTTTAAACCAGCCCGCCGCTGATTTGCAGGGTAGGAGCAAGAAAACTTTACGAGACGAGAGAATTCGACTTGCAAGCTCGCAAATCCTTCGATCTGTCATGCCCGTAACCGATACGTTGCAATTGCGCTATTAAATTGCATCAGAATCACTGGCGTTCAACCCTGTAACTCGCACATGGAGGCAAGAAGCCAAGGACCCGCAAGTGGGATAAAGTTCAATCCATAGCACTGTAAATGCAAATATACACACACTACTGTACTGTTATTAAAAGGGAAAGTGATGTCAGGTCTTAGAATTAATTAACACAATATTCTCAAGCTCGCAAATCTGCCCAAAGAAATACTTTATATCATGTTTATTTTCCGTGTTATATCGATCCCAGCAATCAGTGTATTAATACTTATAATGGAACTTGGATGTAATAGAATATCATATTTACGGCTTTATCAATATTGCATCATATCTGGAATGTGGGTCCGATCGTAACTCATAATTGAATCCCATAAGACTTTGAAATCCTGCAACTATGAGTTAGACTAATTGATCATGTTCACGACTGCATATCAAACAAGCGAAAAAACGGTTTACGGGTTTGCCTCTCAAGCCCGTAACCCACAGCATGTTCTAATTTAATAGGACCTGAAATCCGCAAAATTTCAAGCTCACAGCCATTGCCGGTCTCACGTTGCACATACAAACTTCGATTTTAATGTGGCTGTATGTCACAGTCTGTTATTGGCTAGTGCTTCTAATACTATATTGTATGCATGAGCTACTGGGGGCAGACCTTTGCACGACTATTTAGAAGGTGTCGGTGAATGAAAACAGTACTTGTTAAAATACTGATCAAACATGAACACGCTATGTCCATAACTACTAATTCCAGTATTCTATATTATAATAAATAATTCACATATTCTTGCCCATAGTATTTGGGCAGACATGTATTTGCATATGATTATAAACTTAAAATAAATCAGTTTTAATGATTTTGCTTCAACTTTTTTCCCCCTGTTTTCTAGCCCTTGTGATTGCAGTCCTGCGTTTTATACAGTTAAAGCCAAAAGCACTAAACCCTTGGCTCAGCGTGAGTGGACTAGTGGCATTATGCTTGACATCCTTTGGAATGACCTTACTTGGTAATTTTCAGGTACATGATATGGTTGGAAAGTTATTATTGCTCTGTTTTGCCTATATTGGTCCATGGGGAGGTATGGAAGATTATGAAGTCTGTATAACAAAACAACATTGCTTTAGAACACATACTTCCTTCAAGAGAGACTCTAAGATAAGAAGAAGTGTGCTTGTGTCCAGGGCAATTCAAGCATGTCCTACTTCTCTGTGGCAGTTTTTATCAGGGTATGTTCTATTTTGTGCAAAAGAGGCTCATTATTATCATGTGACTAGTTACCCTCTCCCTCTCTGTGCACCCTCTCCCTCTCTCCCTGTGCGCCGTCTTTGTCTTTACGCCCCCTCTCTCTCTGTGCCCTATCTCTCTCTCCCTCTCCCTGCTTCTGTCTCTTCCTCTCTCCTTCTCTCTCCCTCTTCTCTCTCCCTCCCTCCCTCTTCTCCCTCCCTCCCTCTTCTCCCTCCCTCCCTCTTCTCCCTCCCTCCCTCTTCTCTCTCTCCCTCCCTCTTCTCTCTCCCTCCCTCCTTCTCTCTCCCTCCCTCCTTCTCTCTCCCTCCCTCCTTCTCTCTCCCTCCCTCCTTCTCTCTCCCTCCCTCCTTCTCTCTCCCTCCCTCCTTGTTTTCTCCCCCCCCCCCTCCTTCTTCTCTCTCCCCTATCTCTCTCTCCCCCATGTTTCCCTCCCACCCTCTAAGATAAGAAGAAGGGTGCTTGTGTGCAGGGCAATTCAATGTCCTACTTCTCTATGGCAGTTTTTGTCAGGGTATGTTCTATTTTGTGCAAAAGAGGCACATAATTATCATGTGACTAGTCGCTTGCCCGTCATAAATTACGAATAATATTTGATGTGCTCTCTCTCTCTCTCTCTCTCTCTCTCTCTCTCCCTGAGCGCCTTCTCTCTATATGCACCCTTTTCCTCTCTCTCTCTCTCTCTCTCTCTCTCTGTGTTCCCTCTCTCCCTGTGCGCCGTCTTTGTCTTTACGCCCCCTCTCTCTCTCTGTGCCCTATCTCTCTCTCTCTCTCCCTCCTTCTGTCTCCTTCACTCTCCCTCCCTCACTCTTCTCTCTCCCTCCTTCTCTCTCCCTCCCTCCTTCTCTCTCCCTCCCTCCTTCTCTGCCCCTCCTTCCTTCTCTCCATCCCTCCTTGTTTTCTCTTCCCCCCTCCCCTCCTTCTTCTCTCTCCCCATCTCTCTCTCCCCCATGTTTCCCTCCCACCCCTTCCCCTATCTCTCCCTCCCACCCCCTCCCCTATCTCTCCCTCCCACCCCTTCCCCTATCTCTCCCTCCCACCCCTTCCCCTATCTCTCCCTCCCACCCCTTCCCCTATCTCTCCCTCCCACCCTCTCCCCTATCTCTCCCATCCCCTCCCTGTCTCTATTGCCCTGGCCTCTCTTTTTCCCCCACAGTTTTGTAGAGTTCTGCGCATGCGCAGCTTTGCCGAACATGTGCTTCAGCTACGTATTTGCACGTTACACACTACGGAAACTGTATTAGTGATGTTGAGGACTATACTCAAAATGTTATATTGTAAAGGAATACTGTAGTGCTCTATTTTAAAGAACTAAAGAGAATAATGGACAAAATCTTTTATGCAATTTATGTGCAGACATGATCATCTCCATTGTTGTCTGATAAAGACTCCCCCTTACCTGTCTCAACATCCATGCCTCCTTCCTGCTTGAAGTCGGCTGTCAAGGTTGTTGCTACTTCTTACTCCTAGATAAGCTATGTATTAGAAGACAAGAATGGAGATGACCAGGACAGAATATTATTACATAAAACAAGTACATTTTGTTTTAAGACTAACTTACTAAAGGTAAGTTAGTCCTAAATAGCATAATAAAAATTTGAGCCTAGTGTAGATTTAAACTGGTCACAATTATGATAACTAAGCCTCAGTACACCTCTTACACAAATAATAAATGTGGATAAAATGTAACAGCTACAATTTTTTATTTAACACATAAAAATTGCCAGGGGGCTCAAATGTGTGATTTCTCCAAGATGCTGTGAAGATTGCCATGTCTAGTGTAACAGGTTCCACGAGAAAATTGCCAGAACTGTTTATCTTAGCTCCCTGTGTGAACTTGTTGATTCACATCTGATTTTATTGCTAATTAGTAACTAATTAAAAAAAAGTATACCCTATCGTATGAGTAGTCTCTTTAAATACAGAAAAGTATGAAAGTGGTTAAGGCAACAGAAGGGAAAAGTAAGTGATGAGAGAACAAAGTGGCTAAGAAACTTGGTGTGGGGTGGAGAGAAAATATGGAAGAAAAAGTGAAAGGTGGAGAGAGAAGAGCATAACCATTGAATTGTTGTTCATTGATTTCCTCCAACTCAAGGGCCCGGTCTTGTTGGGCTTTTTGGAACTTCACTCCCAGAGAGGGGTGTAGGAACTGGGGTGGACAATTCCCCCCAAGATTATATGAACAGGGAACACAAAAATAGCAAAATTAAACATAGTATGTCTTTCCCATGAAAGCTCTGACACATAATACGTTCGCATATAGACATATGTATTATATATGTGTGTATATATATATATATATATATATATATATACACACACAGTGTGTGTGTGTGTATGTGTGTATATATGTGTATATATATATATATATGTATATATATTATATTATATTATTATATATAATTATTGGGATGGGGGGGGGGACCAAGGGCATTGAGAGTTTAAACAAATACACATACATTAAAAAAAATAGTTTTTGAGGGACACTGCAGCACTGGGGCCCACCCAGAGAAGGTGCATCGGAGGTTTATCCACCCCTACTGCCTGTCTTGGGAGTAGAGATGAATTGCACCACTTTGGGCCACAGATTTTTTGGGGATCCTATGCCCATTTTCCCAGACCATAGAAAATATAGGTACTTTTGACAAAACTGTTTAAATTAGCAAGTAAAGACACAATATCATTTTTAGCAAGCTCTTAAAGTGTGTTTTTAAATATTACAAAAGTTGATTTTTGCATAAATAAAACTTGTTTAAACTTCATTGAAACTAACAGGAAATGCCTCTCTGTGAGTCCTTACATCTGTAGATGTCACTGGCATGCAACTATGACTCATTGGATGCCAGGTACACTCCCACAAGGGCAATTATAAATTCCAGTCAGTTTATTCTGCTTTAGAACCTTCATGCTCAAAAACAGAAACATTATCAAAAACCACTTCCAGATACAACAAAGAAAGAATGCGTTCCATAGGCCTTTAAATGACCAGGATAGAGCCCTAGCAAGAGGTGTTAGTTATTTTAATTATGCATTGATCATAAATAAAATTCTTGTTTAATAAAATATATAAAAGCAATCTTCAATACTAAATTCATTTGCAAAAAGTAGAATATCTTCCTCCATCATTTTGTGTTTCCTCCCTGATAAAATTATTAAGGGGAGGATGGGAGTTTGGTTGCAGCCTATTAATGATTGTTCATTCACTTTATTCTCTGAGCCAACAGTAAAAGCTTGTTGAAAAGGGAAACCTCTAACAAAGCAAGTCACCACCAGTGGAGATCTTTATTTGGTGGTAAATATTAAGTCTAAAAATTTTGCAGCTTCCTGGTAGACAAAGCCATCTCCCCTCGTTGACCTTATAGTGGATACCAGCAGCAGCTTTGCATGGTCTTTGACAGTAAGTTTAATATTGATTGTTGCTTTTTTTTTTTTTTAAATCATTGCAGATGAAGTTCATTGATGATCATGGCTAATTACAACATCTAGCTGATAGGGTACTACAGTGGTCCCTTAACAATCTTTCTTTACATATACAGATTGAAATTAAATAATCAACAATTTTGTCTTCAATTATCAGCTTCAGAGCAGTGAAGAGATACATAATGTTGGCACATCAATGACGTTCGGATTTGGAACACTAGCCTGCTGGATCCAGTCCATCTTGACCTTCAAAATAAACATCAAAAATGAGGGAAGAAAAGCCGGGATCCCCAGAGTCATTCTATCAGCAACCATAACCCTCTGCGTTATTCTTTGTATCCTTTTATGCTAATTCTCTAAAGAAAATTATAGATGTATTTTGAACCTGCATAAGCCAAGCTTATGATGGATATTTCAGTGTAGTAAAAAAAACATTCAACCAAAAGGAGTAACAAACTGCTCTGAAAGTGTTTAAAGGACACTGCACAATGAAAAAATATATAAACGTTTGGGAAAGTGGATTGACTAAAAGAGCAGTTAAGTAACGAAAAGCCATGCGAGGAAAAGCTAGTTTTTAAGTATAAAAACATGTTGATGCCTTCATTGGTCCCTGGAGGGACCAATGATAAAATAGTGGAAGCTGTGTGTGTGTGGGGTAGCATTTATATTTATGGGCAGCAGTGTTTGCATTTCCTGATGCAAGCTGCCTGCTTCTTGGCTGGTGAGGGGGCAAGGACGTGTTGTGTCAGTTTGTCAGAAATCATATCTAACGAAGCCTTTTGATCTCTCCACACTTCTCGCTGACTTCGACACAGAGGCTCACTATAGCCAGCTTGCACGTTCATTGTAAGCCTTGCTTGCCATTGGCTTGCTTTGGCTTTGAAAATGACGTATCACTAACATGACAGTTTCCATGCAACAGCAGCATCTGTTGATTGAACATTTTGCTGAAAATGCTTTTATGTCTAAACCTTATGTAGCTGCTGAAGTTAACAAATATGTGATGTTTTGCTAATCTACAGGTGTCCTTTAAGACTTACTGTGAAACTTTCACTATTATATCCTTATGATTATTACTATTATGATTTTAAAAATATAATTTCAAAGACAATTTAAAACTGAGATTTTCTCATCCACAGTCTGAAATTAATAATAAACAATTTTTTTATAGAGTGGAATATGTGGTGTCAGTAAGGAAAGAAAAAGACCATGGCCCCCATTTAATTCCATGCCAGTAATTACCTTCATACAGCCCGTATGTCTGAGGGTTAGAAATTTGTTACAGTTACAGATGTATTTAATTGCTCAAGGCCGCAGTTGCACGCTCACTCCCCAACACGCAAACCCTTACGTAGCATTTCAGGGCATGATCAAGTAAGCAAGCACTTAAGTTACAATTTAGACAGAGCCAATAGTAGATGAGACTGTCATCATGACGTCAGTAAAACATGGAGTTTATACTACAATTAATTAGTGGTTAGACGTACGATTTGATCAATATAACACTTGAGACTGCGGTACAATTAATGTCTTTCATTACTTTCCCAGTATTTTTAAGTACATTAGTGTGTTTATATTTGCTTTTGCAGGGTTACGAACAGGTGTTTAACCCACTTGCGGGTCCTATCTAGTACTCATTGAATTTTTTATACATTTGCCATTTACGGGTTTGAAGGCAATTCCGCGCTTGTTGAATTGTTGCAATTAATTATGGATTTTGCATATTTAGCACTGGTAACATTTGCAATCTTGAAACATCAAACGAGGAGATGGGACGGAGTTATGTTTTTGACAACCGCAGTTATTTTGAGCCTGTAACTCGCAAATGGAGTGCAAGTAGCTAAAGCTAAAAGTAGCCAATTGAATATCAGTAACATTTACAGGATACATTATGGGCTTCAGTAGTTGCAATTTTGACAATTGGATAGGAGCTCATGTTTCAAGCAGTCAGGAGAACTGTTTTCACACAGAATGTCTTCAGTAACTTCAACTTTAAATTGGGCTCATCAATGTGTGGTTGGCTTTGGCAAATGTGAAATGAGGCTGGAGAGTGAGTCTGACCAGACACTAAATATCTTATTTATGGTGGACAGAAAGGCTGAATGAAATACCCTCCATTGTAAGAAAAGATCATCCTGAGAACACTTACATATCATACATAGGCCAAAAGACCTTTTTTCCCCACATAACTTCTCAGTGAACAATAATTAGCTGTAGTGAAAACACTGTTTACTGAGAAGTTCTGTTGAAAAAATAGGTCTCCTGGCATATTTGAGACATGTAAGCATATTCAAAATGGTATTTTATTTCCTTTCTTGTTATATAGTGGAGAACATTTCAATCCCCTTTCTTCACATCAAAACATAGTGTCTGATCATATTTAGTTTAAAGGGATATGTAAGTGAGCTGGATTATGAGTGCATCTGATAGAGGATAATTAGTAGTGTATAAAAACATGTTTTTGCATGAAAAATTACCAAAATAAGCATTTAAACACTTACCTTGATGTTCGGAAAATATATTTTAATTTCTGTCAGTTGAAACTTAGGTTTAACATCATCCTAACCCAGGCTAAACTGGTATACAATTTGAAAAACAGTTTTGGCCAATCAGGAGGAAGTGAAGACTGAAATATTTGTATCACAATCTGACAGTTGTTGTTGTCTGTTTTTTTTCTCTCTGCCTGTCTCCTTATGGGCAATTTCAGCTGTGACCCCAGCAACCATCATTTCCTTTAAAGGTCACACACTCTACCCTGCAGGGTACACTTTATGTACGTTTCCTAGGGGTGTGCAAATCCACATATCAGCATCTAGCATATAAATATGTAAGTACATTCAGCTTTTCAATATACCGTATATACTCGAGTATAAGCCGAGTTTTTCAGCCCTTTTTTAAGGCTAAAAAGGGCCCCCTCGGCTTATACTCGAGTCACTATCCCCCTCCCCCCCATGTCTCTCTAACCCCCTTGTGTCTCTCTAACCCCCCTTGTGTCTCTCTAACCCCCCGTGTCTCTTTCCCCCCCTCTCACCTCAACCCCCCCTCTTCACCTCAACCCCCCTCCTCACCTCAACCCCCCTCCTCATCCTCAACCCCCCTCCTCATCCTCAACCCCCCTCCTCACTTTCTCCCCTCTAAATACCTCCCCCTCACTTACCTGCTTCTTCTCCGGCCTCTGCTCCTTCCATCTTGACCCCGGCGCTCATGTGACGTCACATGCGCGCCGCGTCATTAGCATGCCGGCACCCGGTATAATGCTAATGACGTGACGTCACATGCGCGCCGGGGTCAAGACGGAAGGTGCAGAGGCCGGAGAAGAAGCAGGTAAGTGAGGGGGAGGTATTTAGAGGGGAGAAAGTGAGGAGGGGGGTTGAGGAAGAGGAGGGGGTTTGAGGATGGGGGGTTTATGAGGAGGAGGGGGGTTGAGGAGGGAGGTTGAGGGGGAGTGAGGAGGGAGGTTGAGGGGGAGTGAGGAGGGGGTTGATGAGGAAGAGGGAGGTTGAGGAGGGGGGTTGAGGTTGAGGGGGGGTGAGGATGGGGTGCTGAAGTTGAGGATGGGGGGGCTGAGGATGATGATGGGGGGGCTGAGGATGGGGGAGGATGAGGATGGGGTTAACGGGGGGGTTGAGGATGAGGAGTGGGGTTGAGGATGAGGAGGGAGGTTGAGGATGAGGAGGGAGGTTGAGGATGAGGAGGGAGGTTGAGGATGAGGAGGGAGGTTGAGGATGAGGAGGGAGGTTGAGGATGAGGAGGGAGGTTGAGGATGAGGAGGGAGGTTGAGGATGCGGAGGGAGGTTGAGGATGAGGAGGGAGGTTGAGGATGAGGAGGGACGTTGAGGATGAGGAGGGACGTTGAGGATGAGGAGGGACGTTGAGGATGAGGAGGGACGTTGAGGATGAGGAGGGACGTTGAGGATGAGGAGGGACGTTGAGGATGAGGAGAGAGGTTGAGGATGATGAGGGAGGTTGAGGATGATGAGGGAGGTTGAGGATGAGGAGGGGGGTTGAGGTTATGGAGGGGGGTTGAGGTTATGGAGGGGGGTTGAGGTTATGGAGGGGGGTTGAGGTTATGGAGGGGGGTTGAGGTTGAGGAGGGGTGAGGAGGGGGTGGTTGAGGATGAGGGGGTTGAGGATGGGGGGGCTGAGGATGAGGATGGGGGGTTGAGGATGGGGGTTGAGGTTGAGGGGGGTTGAGGATGAGGATGGGGGGTTGAGGGGGGAGGATGAGGATGGGGGGTTGAGGAGTGAGTTTGAGGGAGGTTGAGGATGAGGAGGAGGGTTGAGGTTATGGAGGGGGGTTGAGGATGAGGAGGGGGGTTGAGGATGAGGAGGGAGGTTGAGGATGAGGAGGGAGGTTGAGGATGAGGAGGGAGGTTGAGGATGAGGAGGGAGGTTGAGGATGAGGAGGGAGGTTGAGGATGAGGAGGGAGGTTGAGGATGAGGAGGGAGGTTCAGGATGAGGAGGGAGGTTGAGGATGAAGAGGGAGGTTGAGGATGAAGAGGGAGGTTGAGGATGAAGAGGGAGGTTGAGGATGAAGAGGGAGGTTGAGGATGAAGAGGGAGGTTGAGGATGAAGAGGGAGGTTGAGGATGAAGAGGGAGGTTGAGGTTATGGAGGAAGAGGGAGGTTAAGGTTATGGAGGGGGGTTGAGAATGGGGGGGGGTGAGGAGGGGGAGGTTGAGGATGAGGATGAGGGGGTTGAGGATGGGGGGGCTGAGGATGAGGATGGGGGGTTGAGGATGGGGGTTGAGTAGGGGGGATTGAGGTTGAGGGGGGTTGAGGATGAGGATGGGGGGTTGAGGGGTGAGTTTGAGGGAGGTTGAGGATGAGGAGGAGGGTTGAGGTTATGGAGGGGGGTTGAGGATGAGGAGGGGGGTTGAGGATGAGGATGGGGGGTTGAGGGGTGAGTTTGAGGGAGGTTGAGGATGAGGAGGAGGGTTGAGGTTATGGAGGGGGGTTGAGGATGAGGAGGGGGGTTGAGGATGAGGAGGGAGGTTGAGGATGAGGAGGGAGGTTGAGGATGAGGAGGGAGGTTGAGGATGAGGAGGGAGGTTGAGGATGAAGAGGGAGGTTGAGGATGAAGAGGGAGGTTGAGGATGAAGAGGGAGGTTGAGGATGAAGAGGGAGGTTGAGGATGAAGAGGGAGGTTGAGGTTATGGAGGAAGAGGGAGGTTGAGGTTATGGAGGAAGAGGGAGGTTGAGGTTATGGAGGAAGAGGGAGGTTGAGGTTATGGAGGAAGAGGGAGGTTGAGGTTATGGAGGAAGAGGGAGGTTGAGGTTATGGAGGAAGAGGGAGGTTGAGGATGAAGAGGGAGGTTGAGGTTATGGAGGAAGAGGGAGGTTGAGGTTATGGAGGAAGAGGGAGGTTGAGGTTATGGAGGAAGAGGGAGGTTGAGGTTATGGAGGAAGAGGGAGGTTGAGGTTATGGAGGAAGAGGGAGGTTAAGGTTATGGAGTGGGGTTGAGAATGGGGGGGTTGAGGAGGGAGGTTGAGAATGAGGAGGGTGATAAGGGCGGGGGGAAGAGACACATGGAAGGGAGGGGGGACAAGAGACACGGGAGAGAGAGGGGCACAAGAGGGACACATGGGGCAGCACATTTCCCACCCTCGGCTTATACTCGAGTCACTCATTTTACCCAGTATTTTGTGGTAAAATAGGTGCCTCGGTTTATACTCTGGTCGGCTTATACTCGAGTATATACAGTAATACATATTTTTCTACTAATCCGTAGCTGTTTATTAAGAAACATTTAAACCCAGCTCACTTACATATCACTTTAATGTAGTCTCATATTTAGAGTATGCTGTTGCATTGGTAATTGGCAACATGAAAGATAAATACATGCTTTAATTTATTAACATTATTGTTGCTGTGGGTCAGTGTCTAAAAGTGGCAGATGAGACTGTATGATGCAATGGGCATTTAAAAAGACTTCATGCCCTTAATATGTACAACTTAGAGGACCGAAGGGAGATGGAAGGTATGAGTGAAATCCTCAAATATATCTAATGATTTAATAACGTTCAGGAGGAAAGTAAACTCCTGAAACAGAAGAATGCAAGATTGTAAGGTAGAAAAAAAAGATGTAATGTGTGAAAATACTACTTTATAGAAAGAGCAATAGATAAGTAAAACATATTTCCAGTGAACATGGTGGGGTCAAATACAGCTAAGGAAATCAAGCATGCTGGGCTAAGCAAAAGACCATCCCAGGGAAAGCTTTTTACGTAGATATAATATGTAGACTTAAATTGACCTTTTGGTTCTTATTTGGTTCTGCAGTCCAGTCTGTTTCCAATAGAAATTGCCCCAGTCTTCAAGCCACCCATGAGATAGCAGCTACACAAACAAAGCTATGGCAGTCCTAGTGTAAAGTTTATCTTTTTACTAGCGACTTGCCCGTCAAAAATGATGGGGCAATAAAATTGTAAGGCAGGTAATGCTGTTTGCCACAGACAGTAAGTGTTTTGGTCGTCTGAGATCCTTCAGCGCCCATTGCGAGCTTCGTGCTGAGCGCCTTTGTCGCTCATCGCATGGCTCGCAATGAGCAGCTTCGGCGCTCATTGCGAGCCTCTCGGTTGGTGTATTTTTTGTTATCAGAAGCTCTTTTGCGCTCATTGTAAGGTCCGCGATGATATCCTTTTTGGGCTTATTTCAAACCTCTCCCCTGGTGTACTTTGTGTCTTATGAGCACCGTTGGCGCTCCTTGTGGGGCACGTGGTGAAGGCCTTTGTCGTTTATTGCGATACTGTGGTGTTGTTTTTTTGTTCTGAATATGTATTTTTTCATGATAATTAATTAAATCAGAAATTAATATACTTTACCTATTTGTAATAATATATGCAGCAAACAATGTGCTGAAGAGCTAACAATCTGTTTTGATGTTCCTGCAGCATACAATGTAGATTTGGAGTGTTGGTGACCTGAGGTGTAAGTGTCAGCAATGTGTGCAGTGTATAGTGTAAATAGGCTACGTGCGCGAGGGCAAACCGTTTGTATAGCTGTGTACTTCCGCATTGTGTAAGTTAGGGTTGTAAAATGTCGGCGATTGTGTATGTGGTACGCGGGTGTGGAAGATTTTGCATCCTTGCTAAAAGTGTATTTTGTACCTTGTACGGGTTTTTGTAAAAGTCGTATGTGCTTGGCTGTGTTTTGTGGGTTTAGGGGTCGTGTAGCTTTGTTTTCGTTTTTTCGGTGGCCATTTTTTCCCTTG
The DNA here is from genome assembly GCA_027410445.1 of Discoglossus pictus. NCBI lineage: Eukaryota > Metazoa > Chordata > Amphibia > Anura > Alytidae > Discoglossus > Discoglossus pictus. The sequence continues at coordinate 229,693,071 of CM050163.1, forward strand.
CTTAGGGGATTTTCGAGTGTATAAACTCTGGAAATTGGATTTAAATTTGCGTGCAACCTGACTCCCAGACACCCTGACTGTTCCCCCTTGCTGTGTGTAATGTTTTTTTTTTATTTTTATGTGTATTTTGTGGGGGGGGGGGGTTATGTTTTTTCGCTGTGCGCGGTTCGCCCGCTAAGTTTGTAATTTTGTGAGTTCGTAACTTTTTTTTTTCTAAGTTGCGCGGCTTGTATTTTTTTCTGTAAGTCCGTATTTAGTCATTGCGTGTTTTAGTTTGTTTTTTTTTTTTTTAAAGTCCCGCTTCTGTGGCTGATTGTAACCGCTTGTGAGGTGCCGTAGAGCCTCCACCTCTGCAAATGCGCCCCCTACCATCCGCAAATGAAGCCCCTCGCTTTGCGGCCCGAACTGCGTCCCTAACTTGTAAAATACACATTTTTAAGCTCACAAGCAGTGTTGTTATGCACTCTATTTGAACAAGCATTTCTACTCCGTGTGTCTATTCTTCTGCCTTTAAAAAGCGCCATCTAGTAGCCAGATGCAACATTACAGTGTGTTAAACTTACACATTGTGAATGAGCTGTACAATTGTGTGTGGCATGTGTGTGATGCTTGTGTGCTTATACATGTGTATTTTATAGGTTTTTATTGTGTTACACATGTATTTACGGTCACTTTCTGCTCAATATCTTTGTGATCCCTGTGTAAACCGGAAAAATTCAATTGCACATCGCGTCTGAGTAATAAAAAATGTGATCTTGAGCTGGAATTGAAATCGGTGAGAAAATTATGACAGCAAGTGCCCTTAAATATTTGTGTAACACAATAAAAACTAATAAAATATACATTTGCATTTTTATTTTTTTCTGAATTTTGGGCTCCAAAAATAGGGGTCATCTTATACATGGGGCGTCTTATACACAGAAAAATACGGTATTAAATTGAAGATTGTATTAAATTTCAATACATAAATAAATAACTAGATTATCTTGTTACGACATGGCAGTGGTCCTCTGAAAACTGTATTTACTTTACTTACATTGAGCATACTGTAGATATAAGTTTAAAGTGTCAATAAATCATCTGTATGTTAAAGGGCAATGGTTGAACTGGAGTAAACCTTTGGGTACTGCATGGAAATGTTCTGCAGCGGAGGCCCTGTAGTGGACCACTTTTCAGCAGTATGTATATATTTTTTCAGAAACATTAAAGAATTTGCTATTTTCCACTGCCAATGCTGAACTTCTACATTCACAAAAATATGCAAAGATTAAAACCTTGCATTTGGCAGTACTATGAATTTGAGCACATCCAGATATCTGTATATTTTATCATATTATAGTTCTTTCCTTCAGAATAAACAACCAAGAAAGCAGTCATTGCCCTGAAGAAACTGCAATCTTAAGCAAGAGCTACAGGAAATACATATTTCATGTAAAGCCTCAGAACAGCCTAAAGGCTGAGATAGAAAACAGTAACAGAATAGCTAGTATTGGAAGAATCTGAAGAATAGTGATAAAGGGCATACTCTATCGTAAGCAAACTTGAGCAGCCCTTTAATTTTTAATGTGTTTACAGTTAGGTAGCTTCCTCTGAACCAAGTTATACCTCAAATATTGATTTGGTAATGTTTGTCCTTTTTTATAAGAATACTTTATAGGTATTTTGTGCTGTACACACAATTTTCAATGCAAAGCAACTTTCTAGACTGCACAAGCTACAATATAATATGATGACATCACAATAAACTGATACAGGGATCAAAGCAGACTTTATTGCATCAGCATTGGTATACTAAAATATTGCACATACTAGTGAAACTGCTCTCTCATCAATCACACATTGGGCCGTGCACACTGAATTGTGATAAGTCATGAAGTTGCTTTCGACGTTCTGTGACCCTGTGGACCGTTGAACGCCAAGTACATCTGTTAATCTGTTAGCCACTACCCCTCTGAGTTATCTCAAGCTCATGTTCATTGCTCCAGTAACCTCATTTATCCATCTCGGCCTCTGCCACCCCCTTCTTTGTGGGCCTTCAATTTCTCCCAGCATTAGAGTCTACTACTGGGATTCTTTTCTAAGTCGTCAAAACACCTTTTAAGAAAATATAGTTATTCGATGTTAAGGAGGCACTGACAAAATGTAGTCTTAGAGCTGGCTATTGAAAAATATAGTCTTGCATTAAGGTTCATGAGAGATGACGTGCCAGCTAGATTTTGAAAAATTGAGCTGGATGCTGTTGCTACCTGTAAATTAACTAAATTCATTCTAGAGTGTGGTGAAGTCATAGCACAATAACTAAGGTTATTATTGTTGTTTTGACACAGTGTAATTTGTGTATGTCATTTGTTACATGAGGTTAGATCTACTGTTAGTACTTAGTAAAGAATTGATGATGGTGAGACATGGCTTAATATGCAAAACCATAGTATCATTGGATGTACTTTATTTTCTACATCACTATATTTAGGGAACCATACATAAATTACACTATAACTATGCATATTTAAAAAATGGTACAAAAGCTGAAGTTCATGTGAGTAAAATATATATTGTGTTTATCCAAAGTTAAAAAATAAAACCACTTGTGACCGTAATAAGAAATAGCAGGGGTAGAGACAAAAAATGAGGGAGGGAATAGAAAGACCGGAGGAAGAGATAACGCCATGGATGCATCTGATCTAGAGGATATAAAGGCATTGGGAGATATGTGTTTAAAGAATGAAGGGGAGGAAGAATAAAAAAGGATGTTAGTGAAATATAGATATATAGTGTAGATTAGGCCTGAGAACAGGACTAGTAAGTAGAAACATAGGTTTGTTTAAGCAATCGCCATTTAAACCAAAAAATTGTATTCTGTTGTATACTGCGAGGTTAACCACTGGGAGAGAGCATGCTCTGACTATTTTCTTGCTATTTGTTCACTATAGCCAATAATATAGTGTTAAAGGACTGCTGAAATGCATTTACAAGTAAAGCTCATATGTGTGTTTGTTGTGATACTATTAACTATAAAATAAAAGTTAATGTTTTTTCTTACATTTTAAATTGACTGTTTTTTTCCTCCAGCAGAGCTGTATATCTTCACCTACCTGTGTCTTGTCAGTTGGTTTGGTCATCTCTTCCTCATGGATGTACCATCATGATGCTAGGGTACATGCTGAGATATGTGGTCACTAGTCCTGCCCATTAGATCATTAGCTTCACCCCACTGTCTATACAAAGGTAACAACTGTATTGTAAGCTGCTTGCACCTTCCAGTGTCAGTGTAAAAAAGTTATTTTAGTCTGGATTCCTGGTCCAGCTGGCCACGCCCCCTGATAGACACAGGGAGGTGGAGATAAGAAGCTCTGCTTTAGAAAAAAGTGAGCACATTCAAAAGTAAGAACAACATGTAACCTGTTTTTAAGTCTATGCTCCGTAAACAAACAGACATATGAGGTTTAATAGGAAACAGTACAATGGTGATTTATGGCCCCTTATTTGTCCTCCCTTTACTGATTAGCCCTTCACAGTCCACCATTCACAGACAACAAACTGTATCCTATTACGCACTGCAGCTTCTCAGAGCCTTGTGCCCTTCACAAGCCACAACTCATAGCAAAATTGCTCTGCCCTGTGGTCTAATTTTTTTGTTACTATGTCCCGCTTAGCTTTGCAAAGAAGGAGCTTTTGGCAAAAATACTGTTTATTTAGACCAAAAATACTGAGGTTAGTCTTGGAGAACTCAATGAAAACATCACCAATTCCCAGATTTTTATGGTATGACATCTCCAAGAGTTCTACAAAACTTCTCACTTTAGTACGTCTGTCCCTTAAACTTTTCTTAATCTGTCTGTCCGTTAAACTTTTCACGTAGCTCTGTTTCTTTTGTAAACAATTAGCAAAGCTTCAGTTTTTTATTTTATTTATGATTTGGTGCTTTATTGGGATGGTTGTGATTGACCCAATAGAAAAAAAAAAAATAGGTCAGATGACACTGTCCATCGCACAGTCTACTTCTAATAACCATCTGATAAAATTATGTCATATCAGAACTGCACTGTCTAATTTTAGAATATAAATGATTTATTATTCATAAACGCACATACATACAAATAGGCTGGTCCTATAATTCTGAATTAATATGTAGGGATCATGCATCTTCAGGGCAAGGTAACTCTGCAATACATGTTAAAGATGCCGTCATACAGCGTTTGCATCCGAACTGTCCCATTGTGTGAAACAGCAGAATTTTAAATTACAAAGGCAAGTTGCATATTCCAATTTCTTAAGAGTACAGTATATGAGTGCAGAACTAAACAGAAACCAGTGGCATATACTAGGAAAAATACATTAAAGGCACTTGGAAGGTTTCTGAATTAATATACCTGTGTATCTATTTACTTTTATGTACTTTATTTTATTAAGTGCTTATAAGCTCTGGATTTACTGGCTAAAATCAAACAAATATTACTTGCTTGGGTCTGCCCTCTGCAGCACATGAAGACACGCTGTAGTATTGACTGTACAGTGTCTCCTGCTAGCCAATCGGAGGCAAAGGCTCAGCAACATGTTGCAATTCTGTTTTGAAATGCTGCTAAAAGATAATCTGTGATTGGTTAGTACATCTAGTACAACAGAGACCCTGAGTTCATGAGTTACAGGGGGCAGACATTTGCAGCAACTGTTTTGAAGGTTTCAGTGAGTAAAAAATTATGTCTAGATATGCAAACATATAGATCTTCAATTTTAATATTAAAAAAGGGAACCGTCCATATCCCTTTAAACCCCATTTATAAGTAGCAAATAAAGTTAGCTACGAACAGATAGAAGTTCAAAGAGCAACTTTGCATTTATTTATGAAAAGGTCATAAACCATAGAGATGACTATCAGTAATTGGAAATCTTTATGAAAATTAAGCAATTTGTTTTGCTTTCTGTGAATGAGTGAAGAGCTCACAATTCTAGCTGCACCCAGTTAAAACAAAGTCTTCTCCCACCTCAAGAAGTAGATCATTCTAAACTAAAAGGGTATATTGCAAAGCAGCATAATTGCATATCAAAGTAATAGAGGCTGTAACAAAACACCATTTTAAGGTGTATTTCTTTAACATGAATATTTTTGACCATGGTACTTGCACATGTCATTTTCATGAGTATGCAACACAGATATAACTTACACATTTTTCTTTTGTCAACTTTTCCTTTATATATAAAGTAAATACAGTACTAAGTTTACTTACTCAGGCTTTCATAACACTATGTCATTTTTATTATCTTCTTATTCTATTTCCTTGAGCAGATTAGGCATGTTACAGTGCTAAAGTAAATAGATAAAAAAAATGGAAAGTAATTTAGGTGTTGGCTTGTCTAAAAATCCCCCTATTAAAGTTAACTCTGTTCAAAGAGATTACAGCGGTAACTGTGAAGTCTTTGGAATTTATTGTAGCTATTCTCCATTACTGATTAACTAGTTTCAACAGCAGCAGAAAGATATTCTGAGCAGACTTCCTGTAAAGCATACCTATCTGTCTATTTAGACATACAAAGATGGTATTCATATCAGTCTTCCAAGAGTTAATCTCATATACATAATAGACTTATAGATAAAAGAAACATAGATGAACAGGAGGGCACCAACTAACTTGTTTTGTTAGTCATGACCCAGGGAGAACCTAATGGAGCCCATTCCCTAACCAGCAAACCATTCTAACTAACCACTTACTTCTGTATTAACAATAACGACCATAGACACCAAGTTGGGGAAAAATAGGCCACAGCTTGTATATTTATTAAACATATACCAACATAACATATAACCTTAGGAGGAGCCAGGCCAGACGTGGTGACCTCACGCCCTGACCTGCACTCAGGGCCGTATGCCTTTCCTTAACCATGCCCTTGAGGCAAGGGGGGGAGGGCCCCCTACTTCACAACCTGGCCCAGGCGCCCCCATTTAAGGCTGTAGCCCACTGAATGCCCTCCCGAAAAACCAACATCATAACCTCTAAACCTACGTCGGTTAAATGCACCCCATCAGACAGGAAAAAGAGGCATGAGTCCTCATCCTCAAATTCGTTATGACGAAATGCCATGAACCTTTGCTTTCTAACAAAGCTGGACATCAATCTATTAACCTTTTGGCGCACTTTATCCAAGTTCTCGGGGTTCCTGGTACTTCTCCATACCCTCCTCTTAATCATCTCCAACAAGATAATGAGCACACCGTTGAACTTATCAAGCCAACTCAACAACTCCCTTTTCATGTCCTTCATCATCTTCTTTATCGGGACTTAGACCAAGTCATTGCCGCCGCCGTGTATCAATTCCAAGATTGGATGACCCCATCGGCGAGTGTGTACCTCAAATTGCCCACTCACCTGCGACCACAGCAAGCCTCGGACCCCGATCCACCGTACCTGCATGACCTCATCCGGCACCCCCAGTTGCGGATCCTTTCTTTTACTTGCACCTGCTCAATGCACGTACGAGTGCCCGACAATCCACAACTTTTTCCTGTAACCTGTCAACAACAATGACAGCGTTTAACAACTGTCGATCGCGTCTAGTTCAATAGCTGCTGGTCGCACATAAGTCAAGTATCATTTAGATTCCCATCTCCCAATTGTCTTAATTGCCTCCTCCTGCAAGCCTAGGCGTGCTGCCTCCGTATGCGAAACTAATGAGTAACAAAAATTGATTAAGACCCAAACACTGTACACCAAGTTTCAGCACTCGTGAGAATTGAAAACGAGAGAGTGCCGTGCCTTCCTCGTGCACCAGCAAGGGACCCGGTACATCCGGTCATACTTGAAGGTAATGCCGTACACACTCAAATGGACAACAGTCTGTTCCCATTCTCCTCAGCAGACTGACTTCCTTTCCTCTGCCGGCCTGATCCGTCTTAGACCTCCGTAACCACATTTGCACCCTGTCACCTTGAAGACAGACATCCACCGTTTGTATGCCACCTGAACCATGCTTCCGTGCTGCCACCAGCTCACCAATCTGGAATGCCAGAATGCCTAAAAAAGGCTAGTGAAAAAGCTGTCTTAAAAAGCACAGATTCGTAGGCTGTAATACAAACCTTCTGTAGCACTGAGCATAACCTTATCAACACCGAGAAAGTGATGGGGCGCCTCCTGTCGTTCTCCACGGAACATACCGCACACAACGTGCCTTACCCACAAACTCCTTTGTCAGGTCCCTTAGCCCAGCTAGCTTAAACATGAAAGCTAGAGCTGATGCCTGACACATGCCGCCGACTTCCTTACATCTGAGCAGGTACCACAACAGTATACCCTCCATCCTTTCTTCCGTGGCGGGTCCGCCCGCCAGACTGACCAACTCCTGCCATTTGTCCCATACTTTCTTGTAACCGCTCCATGTGAATGGTGCCAATGACCTTCGGACCAGCGCGGATATCTCTCTGCTCCAAGCTACCACAGATGTGGGGGGAGGTTTTCCCCACGTACACGCACCTCTATAGCCAATAACCGGAAATGATCCCACTGTGAACAAGAAAGGGCGTCAGCAATTCCATTGGAATAACCCGTCACGTGACTTGCTGTCAGCCGTAAGCAACCCATAACCAGATGCCGTATAAGACATATAACTGGTACAGACGATGCTATGGTATTGTTAATGGCGTGGACAACCGACATACTGTCCGTGAAAATAATAATCTGCCTGCCCTCCAAGTCGTTTCCCCAGATGCGCAGTACTACCACAATCGGAAATAACTCCAAGTAGGTGAGATTCTTGGTCAAGCCTGCACTGGCCACGAGATGGCACACCATGAACCACCGAAGTAAGCTCCCATACCATTTCCGCCTGCAGCACCCGTGTACAACTCCAATTCCTCGTTTTCCAACCTTTGCGGGTGCATCAATGTCTTTCTATTGAATGTCCTGAGAAAATTAAGCCAAACCATAACATCTTCCTTCATTGCAGTTGTAATGCTGATGAAGTGATGTGGCCGTCGTACATCGACTGTTGCCAGTGCCAGACACCGGCTGAAGACCCTCCCCATGGGAATTATCCTGAAGGCAAAGTTCAACTTCCCAAGGACCGTCTGGAGTTGCCTCTGCGTAATTCTTCTGGCTCCGCAGATTGCTTCCAGCTCCTCCAATAAGTTAACCACTTTGTCCATGGGCAGAAAGCACTCCATGCGCTGAGAATCTAATTGTATGCCTAAAAAGGATAGCATTGTAACCGGACCTTCTGTCTTGTCCCAGGCCAATGGAACCCCAACTCCAACCTCACCCTTCAATCTACCATAGCGTTCTAGCCACGGCAGCATTGCGTGAAGTAGGAACGGTGTCCTGCCCTTTTTGAGCAGGCTCGCTACCTCTTACACCCTCCTTCTGCTTATTACAACTTGCCACCGGGTGTTCAACCCCGCCAATAGAATAGGCGTGCTTGAAGCAATAGTTGGGAGACCATTTGCATATGCCTTCATGAAAGGCGTAGCAAACTCTTTTGCCCACAGGACCAACAGTGGCGGGAATTCGGCTCCCCCTAAACCGCATTCTGAAAGGGCAGCACCCCCCGCATTGGCGTCATGGCATTGAGCCAATATGCCACCGCCTTGTTGCTCCACGCCATTGACGGCCTTGATGCCATGCATTGGCGGAAGTCCTCATCCTATCTCCACCATGCAAGTCCACCATAAGTGCGGTATGCACTCCTGATGTCCTCAAGGTATACAAATAGTGCCGAATACTGCTCCAGGAATTTCTCCCTCACAGCATTAGTCTGCGTAGAAGCACCTGCTTGTTCCATGGCCACAGCCCCATCCATATGCTGGTCTTCTCCTCTTCTGTCCAAGCGCCTCAGTGATGATCTCCTGGCGGCCAGCTCTTCGCTGTCTGGACACCTTCCCTTTAGCAGAGAAGTAGTAGAGGATTTCTTACTTGTGGAACCCTTTTGCGTACTGCAGCAAGGGCTGTAGGAGCCTGGTCAGGACTCCTTGCTTTAGTCTTACCCTTGCCCTTAGGGCGAGGGTGTGGGGTTGTGGCTAGGAGGCATATCGGCTATAATTTGCTGGCTCAGAGGTGTGGTACAAGGTGAAGGCTGGACATCCATGCCTACACCTGCTGCACCTGTAAGCTCAGTCGCAGCATCTATGTAAAGTGCTGATTGTGACTCTCTCCAAATCCAGCAATAGCTCCTACCTTCTGTCTTCACCTGGATAGTGCTATGTGGTGGCCCTTCCAAAGGCACATGGTGCCCCAGGGTCACCCTGGCTAGCAGCCACCTCTGGCTGGGCCAGGGATATCCGCTAGGAAGCATCAATACGCCCCATTAGCTGTGTGTTACCCAAGCTGTCTTCTTGCCATCTGATAGCACCTTGGATCCTTCTAGCTGTAACAGGTGCTCCAAGTTTACCTCCGCATGAGAGCTCATTTTTTAATACCCTGCTATCAGTCCCAACCAGATGTACCAATTTCCAATTAGAGAGGCACACAATCACCAGGGACCCCCTGCACACACACAGCCACACACACACACACCACCCACACAGATACTCTGGGCTTAAAAGAATGCTATACTGCTCCTCAGCGGCATTTCTGCTGCAGCTCCTCTGCTTGCCTCTGCATGTCACGCTGGCCAGCTGCGGAGTGAGCTAAAATGACGCCCGTGCTCCGACCCCTTGACCAGCCACGTGAACCCCAGGCTCCCCTGGGTCAAGAGGCACTCTGCGCAAGCCCCAGGGAGCCTGGTGCCGCCTCCATGCCCACAATAAGTAACTTCCTCAGCCTAAGGCACTACAACCTGGACTGTCCCTCATTCCTCCTCGAGTTCTCAGTTATTGTAATAAAGAAAAAAAAACATGTCAATAAATATATCTGCAGATAGTTTTTGTTATAGAAGTTGAGTGAAGGTGTTAAAAATAATTTTTAAAGATACTTTTTTTTTTTAAACATAAATTAGACAGGCCAACAAAAAAAATGTCTTGTTTTTTAGGCCTTTTCCTGGAGTCATTTGGGGCGCTGATTCAGAAAATGTCATTGGATAGACGGCGTCAGCTCTAGTTTCTTAGATATAGATATGGGATAGTAGAGCCAAGGGCAAGACAAGATTGGCCTCCGAGGAAATAAATGTTGGTTGGAGGACAAAATGTAATCAATGAAGCTTTGGTAGCACGATACAGAATCATACTGCCACCACTACATATAAGGCCTGATGAAACCATTTGTAAAGGCTTTGAATAAAGACAAAATATACCCAGAAGCAGGTCTAACATTTGAGGCACCAATATGTGTGTTGGCCTGTGTTATCAATGCAAGACTTCCCTCTTTCTGACTTTCCTTATCTAGGCCATTGATTAAGGGACCACTGCACAAATATATAGATGTTTGAAAAATTTTAGTCTGACTAAGAGTATAATTAAGCACCAAAAATAAATTGCAGGGCCCTGGAAGGACTCATGATACATTGGTGGAATAGTGTATATGAGAGGGACGTTTACATTTTTAGAGCTGTGGTTGCATCCTTTAATGCAACTTCCTGCTTCTGGGCTAGTGAGAGCAAAGGTATGTTGTCCATTTTAATCTTCAGTTATAAAACAAATGTTCTGGACCTGTTCTTTCCTCCTCTACGCATTCTTCCACTGCTAATTATTATCTTTATTTATATCGCGCCAACATATTCCGTAGCGCTAACTGCAAACACCACCCATCATCCAGCTCTAAGGATGTAATGTAACAAACACAAAATTGATTCCTGTACTCATAAGTAAAGTCGTCAAAAATTCAGATTTTCCAAATAAATGATTTATGCCCATTGCTGTCACGGACCCCTTTTCCTGTTCCTGGATCTTAGCCCATTGAGTCACCATAAAGGACAGACTGCTTGGCTCCAGCCACTGGACTGAGTATTGTAATCTGTTTTGTCCCATTTTTTGCCAGATAAAGTTAATGTACTCTATTTGAGGTCTGGACCACTAGACATGGAGACAGCATTATCTGTATTTGGAGGTTGCGCTGGTGTTCACAAGTGCCAGTCAGGATGCCAGACTACTAGACCCTGTGTGGAGTCAATCTCCTGTGTTTGTCTGCCACTCCCTGTCATTGTTGTGTTGTATACACCCCCCTCTGTATCTAACCTCTATAAATCAGGATGCGAGTAGCTAATAGAATGTGGCAACTTTACTTACAACTTTAAGTGTGTGTAACATTATGATCTGGCAAATAGATCAGGGTCCTTAGTTTGGAATGTAGTGTGGGGGATAAAGGAGTGACAAAGAAGAAGAATATGCCCAGTTGGATAAATAGTAATAGTCATATAGACATTCAATTGTTAATGTTTATGTCATTATACATATTTATACCAACTAGGAAATATCCTTTTCCTTATCAACCTTACTGAGAGAGTTAATTAATGGCCCTGGATAAGTATAGAAAATGTAAGCTTAAAATTTACAAATTCCATGTTCCATTATCTAACACTTCCACTTAAAATTGTAATAACTGCACTTATATTTATTTATATGTGTACTTTTTATTTGGCGTTCAACTTATCCTATATGTACTAAAGTTCCTTAACTGTGCTTGACTAGCACTTCCACTTGTAGCCTGTTTCACTTTACTCCTCCCCTTTCTATAAATTAGTATTTTCTCACATTACCCTATCACTTTCCAATTTCAAATCATGACCACTTGTTCCTGCATTCCTCTTTTTCTCAGATACATTACCCTCTTAAACATTATAAAATTATTTGATATTGTTTTCAATTGTTTTTATTCAAAAATACGAGCAAATTCACAGTAATTTAAAAATATTTTAAAATTGTATGTTTAATATTTTATAAGTGGATTCCTCTATTGCTTTTTCCGACGATGAATGGAGATTAAAAATATCCATGTTTTGTTTTGATTCTCAGTCGACCAGTTTTCTTTAACAACAACATTGCACAGATTTCATCCTAATGTCTCAGAAGCTTCATGTCCATGCACCAAGAGTCCAGTGGGTGCTTGTTATGTGCTTCTTAATGTTTTTCGGCACCCTGGCAGTGGAATTCAGGCATTGCAGATTTGAAATCATTTGCATTGAAAACCAGGAGCACCAAGAGATCTTTCATAGCTTTTCGGAGAACCTGTCTGATATGTCCGAGTACCAAACGGATCAAGTGTAAGACTCCAATGTGGTGATTGACAAGTATTCATCACATGAGACCTTCTGCACATGGGACATATAAACTAGAACAAGGTTTTTATAACTTGAATTTTATGTGAAACAAGAAAATGCGAATCACTAAGAACTGCCCTCACATTTCTCTGATTGTTGTTTGACTTTTATTCTTTACTTTTTTGGATGAGACATGGCTTTTTGTTTGTAATATTGGTTTGCTTATGTCTTGTCTGCAGGTGGAAAATTAGTAGGGTGAGTTATCGCAAGGTTCTCTTAGATTTCAAGATGTGAAGCCTGTCCACAATGTTATTGCATATAACAATCAACAATGTGTATTACAAATATCAGTTTATTTTAATAACTGCTTTGTTTTTAGTTCATGTTGTATTAATGGGCACAGATTTAAGTAATTTGTTTTAACGCGTTACTTTTTAAAATATCACCAAGGCAGCTACCAAGGAACATTTATAAGTTGAATTTTGTTTGTTTGTTACTTTACAAATTATCATATAGGAATGAGGGTATTAACTGCACAGAAAATATCACTGCCGTCCTAATGTGAAGTGCACATTTATTGCATTCTGCACAAATAGCAATATATATATCTCAATAATTCTATAAGGCATTTTTACAGCCAACATCAAGGTTAATAGGCCAGTAAAGCCCCATATTTACAATAGGCCCTTTTGAAGGTCTAGATATGATAACAGACAAAATATATTTAAATATTTCATTATTAAATAAATATTTCCTTAAATGGAAACCTTATCCAAAATCTTTTCTCAATTAACAAACCAGGTTAAACAACAGTTGTAGATTGGGAAAAATGTACCGGTATATGTTTGTAAAACATGTACAACATTAGCAGCTGTGTAAGCCATTGGCATAAAATAATTGTAGGTAAAATCTTTATTATAGCAGACTGCTTGTGCCTGAAGGATGCCATGTGTGTGTCTTCCATACTTCCTGCTAGTTTGAAGACTGAGTTGAAGGAGAAGAGAGGATGGAGATTTGTTGATTCATTGATTGATTTATATAAGATTTTACACTAGACACAACTAGACACCTCCCCTTCTTTCCCATAGGCTTAGATAGTTTGGAAAATATAGTTGCAAGAATTGCTATCCATGCTCTGTAACTACCCCCTGTGCCTTGAAGGAAGTATGACTATCATGGCAACTTCCATGCACTGCTAAAATTAGGATTTTCTCTGATGCTTTTATGTCCATGACTTACATAACTGCTATGTTGTTAGTTTGTTGATACTTTCTAGAAATATGAAGTGTTTGCTAATTTACAGTAATCCTTTACCAACCAAAGCTGCCAATATTACAACATAATTTCATAACGAAGCTAACAAATTAAAGGTGTATTTTTTATTTTTCTGAAAATGTTTTGATCCATATTTGGGTGACTCCTGAAAAACCCATATAAACTTACAGTGCTGCTTTCTAATACAGAATATACAGTACACCCTGCTAATTTGAATGTATGCTCAAGAGATTTTTTTTTCTATTAGGTCCTACAAGGCAGCGCTAATTAAACATGTCCTTTATCCGATTCATTTTGTTTTTCCAATTAACAGGAAAAATGTTATGTACAGTGTAGCTCAACAAATCAATGGATTTTAATAGTTTCTTTTACTTTGTGAAGTGGTATTATTTGTAGTCCCACTATATATGGGCCTCATTCAATTGAGCCCTCGGGAGATGCGGGCGTCCGTAAGGGAGCCCTAAGTTATTTTGCTATTTAATTGGCGTCTTTCTGTGGGCTACTACCAGGTTACGGGCTCCAGCCTCCGATTCCTTGCGATGGTTAACATCCTAAGTTACAGCCTGTCCAAGCGTTTGATCTTTCACAGCCGCAAGAGTTACGATCGTAAAAATCGCAAATCGCTATTAAATTGCTCCGAGTCCCCAAACCCGCAAATGTTTTCACACCTGTAAACGGCAAATGTAGAAGATTATCCTACAAATACCAAATAGGCCTTGCAAGGGGGTTAAACACCTGTTTGTAGCACTGTGAAAGCAAATAAAAAAACAATACTGCACTGTAAGTAATGGGGAAAGCGATGAAAGACTTTAGAATTAATTGCACAAAAGTCCCAAGCTCACAAATCGACAATAAAAAATATATTTATTTTATGTTTAATTTCGGGGGTTCGATCGATCTCGGGAATCAAACATATAAGGCCACCCACATGGACTAGAACAGTATCGGCATTCATGTTTAGCATTCTGCGGCTTTGATAGTCTGATTGCATATCGGACCTCGGAACGTAATTGATTGACATGTAACCTCCATCTTAAACTCACGTAATGATGGTGGTCTCAATTTTCTATTGGCTGTTTCTAAATCGGGAGTTACGGCCTTGCTTAATTGATCATGTTCCCGTCCTGAAATGCTATGTGCGAGTGCATGGTTTACGGTTTCGGCTTTCGGCTCGTAACTTGCGGGCTTGTTTAATTGAATAGCACAGTAACTCAAGCGAACTGCGTGCCCACAGCAGGCCCGCAGACATACAGCATAGATCCCGGGACTTGCGGCGTTCGAATTGAATGAGGGCCTATGTCTTTACTAGGATCGAATTTCTTATTAAATATTTGACCATGGTAACCCTGCAGCTATTGTTGGAAGATACCAACTGAAGTGGACTACAAAACATATAAAATTCAACAGGCTGTATTCAGTAAGTAAAAGTCTTGAATAGAGTCCCAGTTTCTATGTTGTCCTATTTACCTAGATTCACTATAGTGAGGCATCTTCAGTTCCCATATTGTCCTGCTGGCCTAGATTCACTGTAGTGAAAAGTTGTAGAGATACATCTCCAGTTCTCCACATCTTTTCACTAGATTCACTATAGATTTACTATAGTGAAAGGTTGTGGCAATACATCTCCAGTTCTTATGTTGTCCTATTGGCCTAGATTTACAATGGTGAAAGATTGTGGAGATACAAGGTGAAAGTCCTTGGAGAGATCATAGGCTACTGAGTAACTGAGGAGGCATCTGCATGACCTCTTCACTATTGCCTTATTGATCTAGCATGCTGAGTATAATAGTGTATGTTTATGTATCATATTGGTAAGAACATTTGCAGAGTGCCAGTTAATATTATTGTCTTGTATAATGTATTTCTTGGGCTACATTCTAGTTGCTTTGCTTTTTTTCATGTTCAAATCAGTAAAAACACCTTTGAAGGGAAATGTGAAAAAAAGACATTGAAGATATATATAAAAAACTGTGAACTGATATAAAATGCCAAAATGGGTGTACAAATAGCATGCTCATCATCCGTAATGCTGCTGTAATGTTCACCACAATGCAGTTGCATTTCCCCCCCGTCCATATGGCGAGGTGGCACAATTAAACAAAATCACGTGAATATCCAGGTGATAAATACTAAAGTAATAGATGAATCCTGGAAAATTGGAACAGCTCTGGGTCGAAGCAATATCAGATAATGTACTGGAATGGAAAATCCAATTAAAAGCTGTTACATGTTTCCATTTTGATACAGCTAGTGCTGTTTCTTTGCCGCACTTTTTTTCAGGTCTGTTTTATGTTGTGTTAGTTTGTTGTGCTGCCATGGGCCCCACATGTTTAACAATTTCCCCACCTCCTGTTTCTCTTCTTCTCTTTCTACCATTTTTTTAAAAAACATAAATAGAACCAAGGAAAAATAATTATCTTCTCTGAACAAAGGTTGAAAAGCACTGTTGATGCTGTTTGCCCCTTACATTTTTTCTCCCAAGGCCTGGGCTTAGTTGAAAATTAATACATATCTACAGAATGGAAAATATAGCAAATATTTTGTTTTATGTGTGTAAAACTACCACTAATTCATCCTTATGTGTTTTATATGAATACAAAAAGCAATTATTCTTTTTAGATCTATGTTCTATATCATAGCAATTATAAATTGCAAAATGCACTCTCCTGATCACTATTGCAGAGGATGCAACAAATATACTGATCATATATATATATAATTGTCGCACAATCACATGACTTGTATTAGCATGTTATACTTTCTGTCTTTGTTATACAGTAAATGTGTAACAAGATAAATAGCAATGGCACATGCAGGCATTTTATGGCTTCTGTGTAATGTGCATGTAGGTGGCTGTGTGCATGCACATATGAAAATCTGCGTACCGTCTTGAACCAGCACTGAATTGTCATTCATGGATTGCATTGTTACATACTGAATAATACACGCAAAGCCACCATGTTGCATATACTACTTTTAAGATTGTACGCTTGAAAGAGCAGGGACTGGTTTATTTTTCAAATTGTATGTATTGTGCACTTGTGCTTACCTTCCCATTGCTATACAAGTGAATGAGTGGACCAATAGAAAAATATAAATACTAAAATATACTTTCAAATATTATTTTGCTAATGTAAGGATGTATTTATGTTACCTAGAATGTATTCTACATATATAATAGTTTTAAAGGCTTTTTTTTTAGTTTTATATAAGAGTTTTTAACTAGCTTAAATATTAATGTAATTCTCCTCTATGTAATTATAATATAAAATGAATATTTAACTTACTTTTAAGAAGTCCCAGAAGTAACAGATTCTCATCTGCAGACACCCCCTCTCCTGCTCTCTCTTTCCCAAGTTGTACTGTAGTGACTTAAAGCTACAACCACAGTAAGGGCTTAACACTACTAGTGTTTTAGACTTTTAAAAGCAGGAGGCGGTGACATGCTGTGCATCTTTATGCACTGGTAGTATTAAGATGTGGCTTTAAATCAATGCTGTTCAACGTGTCACCTCTCATGAGAGAGAATGGGGGGGGGGGGAAGAGTTGCAGAAGATGAGAATCTAAGTAAAATGTAGCTTATATATCATAATTATATTGAGGAAGATGGAATTAATTAGTTAACCTAGTTACAACTAAAAAAGTTGAAGAGTTCCTAAATCAGATCGCAAATTAAACCTACACCCTTTCCCCTGACATGCACTTGCAAATTCAGATTTGGGTGTATGATACATAGCCAACCTACTGAGATCTAAGTAGGAGGATGGGTTATCCATTGATTCCTCGATAATGGTTATTCTCAACAGCCATGATGGACACCTATTGGAGTGAGAAAATGGCACTAAGAATGGGGTGATAAATAAAGCTGAGGAGTCAAGAAATATGAAGGAGTAAGAAAAAACCATCAACTTCAACATATATTTCCTGATGCTGTATTTTATTACGAGGAATGTCTGTCTATTTGATATGTCACTGAGTTTAATCAAATATGTAGATACATTATTAAATATGTACAGTTAAGAAATACTTTATTAAAACTGGCATCAAACAAAATGAAAATCTGAAATGTAGCACCATCTATAATTTTTTCACGTCTTCTGAATGGGCCAACTGTAGGTCATCTGAGTGCTCTTTTATATTTAGAGAATCCAATTTTCCAGAAAGTTTTGCAGATGCAAAGCACTCGAAGAATAAATCAAGTTACCATAACATTAAACTGAAAAAGTGGTTTTAACTGTTTAAAGGATCACTATATTTTTTTGGGAAAAATGTCATGTTTGTAATGTATGCAATATACTAACTACATATCAGCTATGTAAGCCCTGAGTATAAAACCTTTTTAGAGAAAATCTTTATTTTATCAGCCGTGGGTGTCCATTTTGGATATCTAAAGCAAAGCATGTTGGTTTGGAGTCTGAGAGCCAGATGTTGTTAGTTGCATTTCAATTTAATCATACTGTTAGGTTTCACAATATGAAGATGAATTGAATAAATAGTTATTGCAATGGTTTCTTAGTTGTGTGGCCTAAAAGACCTCTGCAAAATAAGTATTTTATTTTTATTGCAGGTTAAAATTATTTTTGAGGCAATACCCAACAAGCTGCTTTGGAAAGCATTCTCTGAACATTCATTTTGAATTCTGTTTATGTATTAGCTAATGCAGCATTTTCCAAACCTATACAGTCATGGAGCCATTTTGGGGATTGCTGAAACCCTTTTGGATAGTTTTCTTGTGGAACCTCTACTCACACAAAATGGAAGCCAGGATTGATTTATAGGAGCCAGGCAGGCTGTTTCTAGGAGCCTAGAAGGAAGTCCTTCAAAGAGATACATTGTACTTCAGAGGCTCACAAGAAATTTCCACCCCTGAAGACATGTATGTATATTATATGCTGTATGTTTGGATCTTTGTTTAGAATATTTTTTGTAAATAAGCAAATATGTTTATGATTTATTTCTTTTGTTTATATCATTTACAGTGTTGAAGTGTATTTTTACGGCTTAACAGTCACTTTGTCCAATGCAAACATTCATTACTTTGTCCTTTTGGAATGTGTAATTTTGGTAAGATGTATATGAATATATGTATTTTAAATAATTCTTGATGTTTCACAACATCACTGACACAAAATAAACATATTTCTTGACACAAGTATGTATTCTAGTGATTTTGCTTAAACAAGAAAAAGGAGCAAGATGTCGCTTCTCAAAAAGTTCCTTCTTCTACCAATTTTTCACCCTTAAAAGGCAATTTACCTCACCGTAGGTGCTCTTTTAAAAAAAAGAAATTAATTAATTCCATTTTTAAAATCATTCATACCAAAACTGTTCACATCAAATTTGTCTCAATAATCCATAAATGCATACATTCATTTCCAGAGGTAGAACGCACCAAAACTTTACAGATATTGATCCATTAAATATTGAACCTAAGGGAAAGAAGGGTAAAAGTAAGAGAAGACACATCAAGACATTACTCTTTCACATAATTATCCCAAAGTAACCATTTAACATGGGAACTTTTTTACCATTACCATAAGGAAACCAATCTTTTTCTATTTTACGATTTCTTGAAACTGTTTTGGCAACCTCTGACCAACTAGGAACATATTCACTTTTCCATTTTAAAATTTTAAGAGAGACCATTTTGCAACTTGCAAAATGTGGGATATCGGGTATCCATTTCCAAATGGAGTACCATATAGTACAAACTAAGCGGGATTGCTTTTCCAGATAGTTTAGATATTTGCTCCCCGCAATGAGACCAAAATGGTTGATTTATTTTGCATTCCCACAACATGTGTGAAAGGGTGCCTTGCTTCCCGCATCCCTTCCAACATGTGTGCGGAGTAGAAGCATCAAATGTATTGATCTCTGTGGGAACCAGATACCATCTTTGAATGATTAAAAAAAAACAATTAATTATAAGAGGAGCTTAAAGATGATTTATTTATTTTTTTTGTCTCCTCTCAAAAAGTTCCTTCTTATACCAGTTTGTCAACATTAAAGGGCAATTTACCTCACTATAGGTGCTCTTCATGATGTGAAAGAGCACAAGATTGTATGTTAAAATTATCTTTTTTTTAATGACACTAATAACAAAATCTAATGTTTTAGGTCTGTTTACAAACACACTGTGTCCCGCCTACTGACTGTTCCTTGATTAATAACATATGCCATGCGTGAGCACAAAGATTTATAGCAGTTTTCCCTAAACTTTGGAATGCAACAGGAGATGTCAACCCACAACTGTCCAATTTAAGTGATTCCAGCATTCCATTCTCTTCACAGATAACTTTGTGAAGGGTTATTTTTTATTTTTTTTGCTTATGCTCAGTGCACAGAGCTGTTGCTGTTAGTCTGTCTAGGGCAGCCGGTGACCTATATAAACAGGGATTTAATTTATTAATTTCGAGTGAAAAATCCATGTATTTCAAAAAGTATTTCAACATCTTTACAGTCTTGTGCTGAATTAAGTGGTCCTTTAAAGAGCCTGTAGCTAAAAACTTCATGCCATGCATTTAAAAGAACATGTTTTATACATTACAATTTTTCCCATATGAAAAGTAAATGGTATTAATAAAAAAAATGAAACTGGAAGATAAAACAAACAATATAATGTTTGATCCAAATTTATTTTACCAGAGAGTAAAAAATAAAGTGTAAACCAGGACCAATTGCGTTTTCTTATCTGATTTACATTAAAACCAGTGAAAAACAAAAACACAATATGTTGCAGTTCAGACATCCATAATGTGCACTGCCCTTCTGTTTCCTGTAACTTTTCAGGATAGAGGAGGAAAAAAAAACCTCACACCTTCTTTATTTAATTTACACTATAGATTATTAATTAATCATTAAAAAAATATATTTTGTCATTTTTAAAACATGAACATGTATATGCATTCTAGAAATATTTGGACTACAGAGGCATTTTAATCCAATGTAGCATTCATTTGAGAATATGCTAGCAAGAGCTTGTATGGATTCTTAGCAGCGTCATGGATATATGATGATTTATAGAACTCTATGGAATGTTAAACTGAACTATAACACCTTGGAGAGTACAGATGTTCTATATAAATAAATTAGATATAGACAGCATTAACTGGGCATAAGGTTATGAGGTAAAGATCTGCTGTTAAGCTCCAACAGGTTACAGTGCACTGTAGCCAAAAATAAAAGAAACACAAAAATGGTCCATCTCATTGCAATACACATATCACCAATAATAATTGTAATTAAAATAGTTTTTTTAAAAAGTTAAAGTTCAAGATTTTAAGCATAGTTTACATCTTTGCACTACCTTTTATCTAGAGTGATCAATTAATGCTTTTATGGGGGGGGGGGGGGGGGTGACGAGCAGGAAGAAAATGCTCAGTTGGAATAAATCAGCCTCATGAAACTAATTTAACCAGCTGGGCGTGCTTTTCTGCTTATCACCCCCACTGTGATAGTTAATAACCCTACAAAACAGTTATTGGCTGAGAGGTAGTAACTTCTGGTTAATTTTTGCTTAAAATACCTATTTTTCAAACTAATTGATCTAACACTTCTACTTGAAAGTTTTAAAAACAATCAATTATAATTTATTTGTATTTGTACTTTTTCTAGATGCAAGAATCTGTTACCCTTTAGACAATTTTGTAATATAATTTGTTTAACAAAAATGTAATTTTACTACTGAAATCTTACTTGCATAACCTTAGGAAAATCCATTAGTCAAGATGACTGGACATCTTGTCAACAGCCTCTTCAAACTGCAGTGATCCTTATTCTGCCCCTCTGCATGTTCTTCGCTTGAGTTGCTGTCTGGAAAGAAAAGGAAGAATATGTTTGTATATGAAACAATTTTTTTTTCCACATTTTAAATAAAAATATAATTTTTAAGCAGCAGTTCTTGTTATAGAAATAAAAGCCAATTATTTCAATGGATCTTAACATATATCCAAGATAGTCAGCTCTTCAGTTATCCCACCTCTTTATCTAGCACAGGTCAGTTCAAGGGTCACTTACAGCAGCACTGGTGTTAGGTGAGTAAGGACTCTGGTACCATCTTGCTTCGCTCCAATAAAATGTGAAGGATGTGACCAGGAAGACTTTACAGTGTAACTCTAGAGGAGCCAGTCTTATTCCTAAAATATGCCATTTGCCCGTGTATTTTCCACCAGACATGTCTGGTTATGAGATGAGCCTTAGGCCAGGCAGTGGTGACCAGAAGAAGATAATGCTAAATGGCCAGAAGCTATGGTGCACTCTATGAACAGGCATTGTGATGGTGTATATTGTGATGTAAGCAGAGGTTCTGGGATGACTGACAACAAGCCCCTTTAATTTGCTCAACAATCTCAATACATTAAAGTCCAAGGGTGGTCATTGCAAACTATAACTGAAGGAAGATGCTAAACAACATATACAAATCACTTTGCAACAGTTTAACACCAGTCATAGAATACAGAATTTGCTTTAAACATTCATCTTTTCACCGTCACAGATGAAGTGGTTAACAATTATTATATTAGTTATCTAATGCAACTGCATATTTTATACGGTATCAAAAATTGAAAAGTACATGAGTGATCTGTTAAGTTATACACACATCTTCCCACCATCTAGTGATAAGTATTTCAAGTTACACAGTGGAGTTTCCAAATACGGTATCATTTATACGAAGGGTAATTACAAGTACATTTATCAATTGACTGTTATTGAAGTTTTTCATTTTGAGCTGTCAGTCAGCCTTTCTGACCCCCGAGATCTTCTGTTAATGGGAGAGCATTAACGATAAGCCAAAAATTACACTCCATATTCCAAGCGAGGGCATACCAGGGATTTATATAGTTGCATAATTATATTTGCTTCCCTGGCTTCTACAGTGAGGGAAAAAAGTATTTGATCCCCTGCTGATTTTTAATGTTTGTCAAAGAAATGATCAGTCTATAATTTTAATGGTAGGTGTATTTTAACAGTGAGAGAATAACAAAAAATAAGAAAAACAGGTCAATGAGTGAAATAAGTATTTGAACCCCTATCCATCAGCAAGATTTCTAGCTCCTTTTATACAGGTAACGAGCTGAGATTAAGAGCACTTTCTTAAAGGGAGTGCTCCTAATCTCAGCTCGTTACCTGTATAAAAGACACCTGTCCACAGAAGCAATCAATCAGATTCCAAACTCTCCACCATGGCCAAGACCAAAGAGCTGTCCAAGGATGTCAGGGACAAGATTGTAGACCTACACAAGGCTGGAATGGGCTACAAGACCATCGCCAAGCAGCTTGGTGAGAAGGTGACAACAGTTGGTGCGATTATTCGCAAATGGAAGAAACCCAAAATAACTGCCAGTCTCCCTCGGTCTGATGCTCCATGCAAGATCTCACCTTGTGTAGTTTCAATGATCATGTGAACGGTGAGGAATCAGCCCAGAACTACACAGGGAGGATCTTGTTAAAGATCTCAAGGCAGCTGGGACCGTAGTCACCAAGAAAACAATTGGTAACACAATACGCTGTGAAGGACTGAAATCCTGCAGATCCCGCAAGGCCCCCTGCTCAAGAAAGCACATGTACAGGCCCGTCTGAAGTTTGCCAAGGAACATCTCAGAGGAGAACTGGGTGAAAGTGTCATGGTCAGAGGAGAACAAAATCGAGCTCTTTAGCATCAACTCAACTCGCCGTGTTTGGAGGAGGAGGAATGCTGCCTATAACCCCAGCACCATCCCCACCGTCAAACATGGAGGTGGAAACATTATGCTTTGGGGATGTTTTTCTGCTAAGGGGACAGGACTGCACCGTATCAAAGGGACGATGAATGGGGCCATGTACCGTCAAATCTTGGGTGACCACCTCCTTCCCTCAGCCAAGGCATTGAAAATGGGTCGTGGATGGGTGTTCCAGCATGACAATGACCCAAAACACACAGCCAAGGCAACAAAGGAGTGTCTCAAGAAGTGGCCTAGCCAGTCTCCAGACCTTAATCCCATAGAAAATCTGTGGAGGGAGCTGAAGGTTCGAGTTGCCAAACATCAGCCTTGAAGACTTGCAGAAGATCTGCAAAGAGGAGTGGGAAAAAATCCCTCCTGAGATGTGTGCAATCCTGGTGGCCAACTACAAGAAACGTCCGACCTGTGATTGCCAACAAGGTTTTTGCCACCAAGTACATTGACCTGCAAATCAATTTATAACTTTTTTGACATGTGTTTTTCTTATTCTGTCTCACTGTTAAAATACACCTACCATTAAAATTATAGACTCATCATTTCCTTGTCAGTGGACAAACGTTCAAAATCAGCAGGGATCAAATACTTTTTTTCTCACTGTATATTCCTCTTAACACATGCTAATATAATTACTTGCCTTTACAGCTGCTCCCTGGCATTGAGCACTGTTACCTATGTGGTTGCCCACAAGCACTCCTAAATCCCTGTCTACCACTGATACCCTTAGATTTGCTCAATTTAGATTATAAATTGCATGTTTATTTTTCATTGTAAATGCATAACTTTACATTTATTCAGGGTTAAATCTCATCTGCCATATAGTTGCTCATTCTAATTTATACAATTTTCTTTGTAGCGAAAGCACATCACTATCAGACTGAAGTAACTTGCACAATTGTATAGCTAAAAACAAAAAAAATATGACTAGAACAATTTTTTAAAATAATTCTTACATTTGTTTTTGGGTGACAACTACCCTTGAACCCTTTTACCCCGGGCTGAGGCTGTTTGACTGGTTTGTGTTATTTGCACCAAACTCTAAATTCCAGTGATATTTTGTTGAGGCACACTTCCTGCCAAGATTCTTTCAATTTACCACTAAGGCCAAGACGGATCAAATCTATTTTTCACACTCTCTTTCATCAAAGCTTTAGTGTTAAATGTATTAAATGTATATAAATTATTGTCATGTAAAATATTTCTCTAAGGTACAAAACATGATTTTTTTTATGTATCACCTGTAATTTCCCTCTCAGCAAGGACATCTGCAAGACACAGTGAGCTAGATACGCATCCTCTATATGGAACAGATTTGAAACAGAATTTATTAACTAGCAGAATATTACTGTTTCTATTTAAACCTATTTACAAGTAGCTTGCCTCCCTGTTTACTGCTTCCATCATATATTCCACTACAATGATTGTGCTTACATCCCTTTGGCTAAATGTATTCAAGCTCTCCAGTTTGTGGACCCTTGAGCTAGCTTTAGTAAGAGAACTAGTACTGTATGTGAGGTTATATAGTTATATCATTATATATACGTACAATATGTGATTTACTGTTAATATGGCTATAATGTGTTGTATGAAGAAGCCTAGTAAAAGGTTAGATATGTTTTCCTACACTGCAACATATGAAAAAAGTAAATTCCAGGGTAGCTCTGAGATATATGTATATAGTCTTCAGTCTTCATATTTAATGTTTTTTGATTCCCGAATTATCTTTTTAAAAGACTATTGTATTTTGATAAAAACTTTACATACCTAAGAAATATGAAACAAACAGCATTAGTAGCTATGCATGATAAGCACGTAAAATATGTTTGTGCCATTGGGGAATTCCATTTTATGCTGCTAGTCTATCAGTTGCTTGAGGATGAGGGTCGTCCTATGGAGGCTTACCCTTACGTAGAGTTCTATTTCAACAGAACTCAATGTAGATCCTATATCACTCCACAGTTCCTCACAATTTCCCAAGGTATCTAATCATTTCAGGTCAAAGGCAGAATGTCTGATATCATTAAATCAAAATGGAATGCAATAATAACACATAAAGGCCGTATTTTTTTATATTAAACATTATTAAAAAAAAACTTTATACATTATGAACAGAAGTTCTTCAAAAGGGAATACTTCAATATGGCAATGGCAATGGCCAACATCCAAGCTGATTAAGAATAGGAGGGGGGTTGATCTCTGAGATAGGGAGCTATGGAAGCATATTTCACGTTAACTACTGATGGTCATTGCTCATGGAAGTGCATGTACTTATCTTTTAGGGTCTCTGGTCAGTCTGTGCTAACTAGGTCAGGGATACCAACTACTTCCATACATTGTACTCCACCACCACAATGGGATCACCACCTGCACTGGCTGCTTCTTCTGCCATCTTCTTCACAAATGCTTGGCAGTCATCATAACTTTGCTTCATGCTCTTAACGGAACACCCACATCGCTGACCTCTGACACCACCTCTCTCCACATACTTGCCTTTTGAACTACATGGCCACTATGCAGGACTATAAGTTGTGGTTCTTGTCACTTGACTGTGCCTAGGAATCTCCTCCTTGTACTGGCCTTGAAGCCTGGGGCTCACCCCACTTCCCCCGAGGCCACTAGCCCCAGACTCTTTGCTGCACTGTGTCTAGGTCTTATGTGGCTACACCAAGGGCACCCAAATCCTCTCCATTTCCTCTTCCCCTAGCCTTACTTCCATCTCATCCTATTCTTGCATTAATCACTATCCCTCTTCTCCACCTCTTTGCTCTTCTCCCTCTCTGTACTCCTCTCCCCTGTTCTCCTCCTCTACTCTCCTCGTCTTTCTTTGTGTCCCCTACTCACTACTCCCTCAGTCTCAGGACAAACAAACAAATAACCACTCATGCCACTCACATACTCAAGCATAGACCCACTCTCACTATCGCATCTCACTCATGTGAATACATTAAAAAAGTTAGTGTTTTTATATGTGTAAAAAAATAGTTTGTTATATATTTTTTGTTAATGTTTATAATTGTTTAGGGTGCACTGATAATAGGGTAATATGATTGGGTAGGTAGCACGGGGTGTATGTGGTGGGTATGTGTTATGTAATAAGGAGACGGGTGTTGTATATGATAAGGGTATGTCAGTAAGGGGGTGTAGATGAGTGTGTTTATGTTGGGGGCATTAGAGTAGGGTGGGTAATGGGTTTAAGGTAGATAGGATAAGGATGAGGTAAGGCCTACTAAAAGTATAATACAATTTCCCTATATAGTGGTATGTAGACTATTTGAATAATTTAAGGGTGAATTTATGTGGAATAATATATGTAGAAACAATGCAAAATCCATACTCTCTGTAAATCTAACTCCTATTCTCACTCACAAAAACCTATTCTACACTCCTGGGACCCATGTGTGAGCCTCTGCAGCTTATATAGACTCAATATTGCAATTTTTACTTGCATTCTATAACTTTACTGGAATTTCTACATTTTCTTAGCTCTGACGCTGTTTCATACTGACAGCTGCTAACGTATCATAAATGAACCTTTGTGGGTATTCACCAGCTAGATTCCCTAATGTACTAACCACCTAGACTATGTAAATGTAAGAACTTACGAGATCTACAGGCCTGTTAAATTTGAAGCCCGTATCGGTATCGGCACACGCGCAAAGCCTGCGGGCTTGATTTTCTGCTGCGTTACGGACATTGCATGTGCGCCGTGAACATGATCAATAAGTCAAACCCATAGTTACGGGTTTAGACTGAGCCAATGGCAAAAGAGATAGTCATCATTACATCACAAAAAATGGAGGTTAGATATCAAAGTCTTACGGGCTTCAATTACAAGTTTTGATCGGACT
Source organism: Discoglossus pictus (assembly GCA_027410445.1). NCBI lineage: Eukaryota > Metazoa > Chordata > Amphibia > Anura > Alytidae > Discoglossus > Discoglossus pictus. Next base: position 229,720,024 of record CM050163.1, read on the forward strand.
CGCATTCCAGAAATAATGCAATATTAATAAATCAGTAAATATGATATTCTAGCCCATGCAAGTTCCATTATATGTATTAACACATTGATTGCCAAGATCGATATAACACGGAAATAAAGTATTTTATATTTCAGATTTGCGAGTTTGAGTATGTTGTGCTATTAATTTTAATACCTAACATCACTTTCCCTTTAATTATGTGTACAGTAGTGTTTTGACATTTGCAATTACAGTGCTACGTATAGGACTTTAACCTCCCTGCGTGGCTTCTCTAACACCCATTTGCGGGTTACGGGGTTGAACGCCAGTGCATTTGTAGCAATTTAATTTAGCGATTTAATAGCGAGTTTCAAACGTAACAGTTACAGGCTTGATTTGCGGCCATAGAGTTCAATTTTCGACATCCCGTAGGTTTTTTTCACCCTTAACCCGCAAGTCGTTGGCGGGTTGCATTCCAGGGCCAATTTAATAGCCGTAAGTCTTGCAAGCTACATTACAGCTACGGTTTTATACGTTGAGGGAATATAACAGGGGTGCCAGCCTATGGAAATCATATAATAGTTCAGTAAAATCTCCTCTAGAAACCCCGGTAGCTACACGATAGCCTTGCGGGAGTTTCTATGAAAGCCATGTAATCAAGCCAATAGTCCTACCAAGCGAGAGAAAATATACAAAGTAGCCACCAGATGGCAGCATAGTACAAGCCATAGATAAACAGAAGGATTAAAAAGTAATTACAGAAAGGAAAAGCTTGATTCTTGTCAATATGTTGATCAAATCTCACAAATCCGTACTGGAACTGCATTCCATATTGTGTACACCAGTGATTCTCAACAGTCTGTGCAGAAGACAGGGAGGAAGATAGGAATTTATTAATATTTGTTTTCATAATGTTATTTGTGACGTGATCTCTTTATATACTGTATGTCCCATTGTATATAGTGCTGCCTAAAATGCTGGTGTTTTATAAATAAAGGTTAATAATTATAATAATAAGGAGTGAGAGGGATGATGTCTATGGTGTTTACATATTGATAAATATTTATGTTATTATTATTACACTCTATTCATACAACGTTTTCCATACACTATCTACAAAGTAGTATAGGGTACTTTAGGTATAGTTGGCAAATTGCAAAGGTATAGACAACTTGTAAGGTAAATAGAAATACAAGTACAGGTGCAATACAATACAAATATGAAACAAGTAGGTCTGTAGACAGCTTGGTGCAACAGGAGTGAGGTCCCTACCCTGAACAGCTAACAATCTAGAAGATAAGGTTGAGGTGTTATATGGGAGGGTAATAGATGCAAAATGGCAGTAAATTGGCAGTAGGGTGGTGCAAGTGGGGGTGGCTGTGTGTTACACTGTAGATAGTGTGTGTGGGCAACTGTATGCTGTAGAATATGCAGTTATGAAGGTGATAAGCTTCTTTGATCATATGTGTTTTTAGTGGGATTTTGAAGGTTGTGAGGCAGGAGTCCCGCGAGGTAGGCATAGCTTCAGAAAATAAGTGAGTGTGATGTGACGACAAGAGGAGGCCGTTAGTAGAATGAAGAGGGCAGTTGGGGGAGTATTATGAGATGGGGCAGATACTGTATATAAAAGAGTAACTGTTGTGAAGGGTTTTACATGTTAGGGTCATGATTTAAAACATATTCTGGGAAGCTATGGGAAACCAGTGGAGTGGCTGACAGAGAAGTTCTGCAGACAAAAGTAATGAGAAGACCAGTAAGTATTTAGTTGCAGTAGTAGAGGCTACATATGATGATAACATGGGTTAGAATTTTAGTTGTGTTTCATGAATATATTTATTAGGTGAAAATGACATGATTTGGTTAATAATTGTATTTGAGAGAGCAGGTCTAACAAAACCCCAAACAGCAGGCTTGAGAGGTGGGAGGGATGATGGCATTATCAACAGTGAAGGATATTAGAGAAGTGGAAGGTCTAGTAGAGGGTGTGAAGATTAAGAGATCAGTCTTTGAAATGGTGAGTTTGAGTTGATGGATGGACAACCAGGAGGATATACTTGAAAGGCAGTTGGCAACTTGTGCTAGAAGAGAGGTGGATAGGTCTGGTGCTGAAAAACAGCTTTGAGTGTCATCTGTATAGAGATGATACTGAAATTTAGACAGGAAGGGGTAGACGTGGCATAGGAGTGTCGAATGTAGCAAACCAATGTTTGGGGTTGGAAGACTGATTTTATAATAATGATGAGAAGGGGTGCTGTTTGGCAAGTTTAAAGGCAGAGAAGTACGAGTGCAAAATATACTTGTAAAAAAGCAAGTCTGCTGAATTGCGTGATTTCCTTCATAGTCATTTAGAAGTGTGGGAGCTACTCTGATGTAGAGTGTTTGTATAGCGTACCATGGTTGTTGGTGAGAGCGATGGGGAGAGTCTGTGTTTGTGGGGAAAATAGTGTCAAGGGTGGAAGCTACTATCTTGTTCTACTGTGAGGTGGCAATGTCAGGGCAGGTGATGGTGGTGAGGGTGTTGTAGCAGGTTGAGAAATGCTTGTGGGCCAAGTGATTGGAGGTTTCTGTCTGTTCTGGTGGTCGGAATTGAAGAAGGGCAGTGAGTGGAAGGTGTGGTGACGTTGCAGGTTAGGAGATGGTGGGGAGACAACAAGATTGGTAGTTGTGCAGAGATAAGGTCAAGGGAGTGTTCATCATGGTGAGTTGGGTACTCTGACTATTGTGAGAGGCCAAGGGAAAAGGTACTGTATATACTCGAGTGTAAGCCAACCTGAGTATAAGCCAAGGCACCTATTTTACCACAAAATACTGAGAAAACTTAGTGACTCGAGTATAAGCCGAGGGTGGGAAATTTGCTGCCCCCTGTGTCCCCCTCTTGTGTGCCCGTTGTGCCCCTTTCTTGTGTCCCCCCTTTCTCTCCCCTGTGTCTCTTCCCCCCTCTCCATCCCTTGTGTCTCTTCCCCCCTCTCCATCCCTTGTGTCTCTACCCCTCCTCTCCCTCCCCTGTGTCTACCCCTCCTCTCCCTCCCCTGTGTCTCTTTCACCCTTTTCCTTCCCTGTGTCTCTTTCCCTCCCCTCCCTTATCACCCTCCTCAAACCCCCTCAACCCCTCTCTTCAACCCCCCTCCTCAACCCCCCTCCTCATGCTCTCTCCTCAACACCTCTCCTCATTCTCTCTCCTCAATCCCCCTCGTCAACCTCCCTCCCCATCCTCTCCCCTTAACTCCCTTCCTCAACCCCCCTCCTCAACCTCCTTCCTAATTCTCTCTCCTCAATCCCCCTCCTCAACCTCCCTCCCCATTCTCTTCTCCTTAACTCCCCTCCTCAACCCCCTCCTCAACCTCCTTCCTCATTCTCTCTCCTCAACCCCCCTCCTCATCCTCCCTCCTCATCCCCCTCCTCATACTCATCCTCACCCCCCCTCCTCAACCCCCTCCACATCCTCAACCCCCCTCCTCACCCACAACCCCCCTCCACACTTTACCCTGCTAATTACCTCCCCCTCTCCCTTTCCCCTCACTTACCTTCCACCAGCAGGAGGTGGGTTGAGGATGAGGAGGGGGTTGATGTTGAGGAGGAAGGAGGTTGAGGATAAGGAGGGGGGTTGAGGATGAGGATGGGGGGTTCAGGATGAGGAGGATAATACACGGGGGTAAAGAGAGACATGGGGGGAAAGAGAGACACGGGGGTGGAGAGACATGGGGGGGAAAGAGAGACACGGGGGTGGAGAGACACGAGTGACTCGAGTATAAGCCGAGAAAGCCCTTTTCAGCCTTAAAAAAAGGGCTGAAAAACTTGGCTTATACTCGAGTATATACGGTAAGTTAAAGTAATGTTATGGCTGTATGGGAGGTGGATGTGTTAGTGGCAATGTTAAAATGTATTCATGAAAATAATTTGTACTTTTTTTATGAAATTTATTCTCTTTTTTGAAAAAAATAGGGTTAAAAAGTGAGCTTATAAAGCCCCACATTTGTTAGTAACATACTATTCATGGAGGATTATAGAATACATGCTATTGCATTTACATGATGATGTTCATATATATATAAAAAAGAAAAGAAAAAAGATAGTCTATCATCAATCAGGTTAACCTAAATTGCTGTGATTTCAGACAATGTATTATATTATAATGGCATCATTTAGCTAAGTCAACCATATAGCATGAGACTTAGATTGAATCGAAATTGAAGGTTTTAATAATGTTAAGATCATTATTACACAGTTAAGATTAAAAAACAAATCCAGAATATAATGCACACCTTTTACATTGGGATTTTCACTCAACCCACTGCTAATGCTTTTAAGTTTTTAACATAAAATAAAGATGAATTATTTGTTTTTATATTTGTGCTAGAGTGTGACTGCTAAGCATTGCATATAACTCCCTAAAGGTCTGCCAGTGTCCAGATCAATTCTAGTAACTGCTTTTGATCTTTTTACTGTTTGTTTAGCTCCCTACATTAAATGCCTTTGCAATCAGTACTCTATAGCACAAACATAAAAACAGGGGCTAAGAGAAGCATTTGGAAAGCTCACTGACAATAATTACAAGCTTCAATATATGTACATGAAAAAGATTCACTTTTTAATATTATTCAATTAATAATGTCCTAGTCATCATTTAAATTGTTATATTATGACATATTTGGAACCTTTACTGCTTCTTCTTAGTTTGAAACTGGTCAAGGCATACATCTATGATCTTTTCCACTTTGTATTTAAAATATAACCTTTATACAGTGCCTTGCAAAAGTATTCACCCCCTTGACTTTTTACCTATTTTGTTACATTACAGCCTTACGTTCAATATATTGTTAATCTGAATTTTATGTGATGGATCAGAACACAATAGTCTAAGTTGGTGAAGTGAAATGAGAAAAAAATATATCCATAAAACTATTTTTTTTAAATAGAAAACAGAAAATTGGCATGTGCGTATGTATTCACCCCCTTTGTTATGAAGCCCATAAAAAGCTCTGGTGCAACCAATTACCTTCAGAAGTTACATAATTAGTGAAATGATGTCCACCTGTGTGCAATCTAAGTGTCACATGATCTGTCATTACATATACACATCTTTTTTTAAAGGCTCCAGAGGCTGCAACACCTAAGCAAGAGGCACCACTAACCAAACACTGCCAGGAAGACCAAGGAACTCTCAAAACAAGTAAGGGACAATGTTGTTGAGAAGTACAAGTCAGGGTTAGGTTATAAAAAAAAATCCAAATCTTTGATGATCCCCAGGAGCACCATCAAATCTATCATAACAAAATGGAAAGAACATGGTACAACAGCAAACCTGCCAAGAGACGGACGCCCAGAAAAACTCACGGACCAGGCAAGGAGGGCATTAATCAGAGAGGCAGCACAGAGACCTAAGGTAACCCTGAAGTAGCTGCAGAGTTCCACAGCAGAGACTGGAGTATCTGTACATAGGACAACAATAAGCCGTATGCTCCATAGAGTTGGGCTTTATGGCAGAGTGGCCAGAAGAAAGCCATTACTTTCAGCAAAAAATAAAATGTCACATTTTGAGTTTGCAAAAAGGCATGTGGGAGACTCCCAAAATGTATGGAGGAAGGTGCTCTGGTCTGATGAGACTAAAATGGAACTTTTCGGCCATCAAAGAAAACGCTATGTCTGGCACAAACCCAACACATCACCCAAAGAACACCATCCCCACAGTGAAACATGGTGGTGGCAGCATCATGCTGTGGGGATGTTTTACAGCAGCCGGGACTGGGAAACTGGTCAGAGTTGAGGGAAAGATGGATGGTGCTAAATACAAGGATATTCTTGAGCAAAACCTGTACCACTCTGTCTGTGATTTGAGGCTAAGACGGAGGCTCACCTTCCAACAGGACAATGACCCCAAACACACTGCTAAAGCAACACTTGTGTGGTTTAAGGGGAACCATGTAAGGAGCTGGAGCAGTTTTGCAAGGAGGAATGGGCAAAAATCCCAGTGGTAAGATTAGCCAAGCTCATAGTGACTTATCCAAAGCAACTTGGAGCTGTGATTGGCACAAAAGGTGGCTCTACAAAGTATTGACTTTAGGGGGGTGAATAGTCATGCTCATTGACTTTTTTTTCTGTTATTTTGTCCTATTTGTTGTTTGCTTCACAATAAAAAAATAAATAAAAAAAACATCTTCAAAGTTGTGGGCATGTTCTGTAAATTAAATGATGCAAATCCTCAAACAATCCATTTTAATTCCAGATTGTGAGTCAACAAAACACAAAAAATGCCAAGGGGGGTGAATACTTTTGCAAGGCACTATATATTTAGAATAGAATATAACGACAAAAGCAAAGACCCTCTTCCATTTACATAGACCTGAAACATTTTCATAACATAAATATTACATACTAGATATAGGATTGCTGTAAAAGAATGTAAATAAAGTACAAATAATTTCCTTGAAATCAGTCCAATTAATACTTGTACACTTAAACCCTAGAATGAAGTACTTTTTTAGATAATTTTAACTATTGTATTATGACCATACTGAAGTATTTATGAGAGTTAGGACATGGCTTGCTGACAATATAACATTCTACGTTGTGGCTACTAATAGGAAAGTTGATAACAAATTACTTAAAAGGGAAATAATAGCAAACACTTGCTGCCTACTCCATGCTCTCATGTAACACGCTGTGCCTGTGAGGCAGATAGAGATACATGCTCTCATGTAACACGCTGTGCCTGTGAGCCTGTGAGATACGTTTCTACGGATTACACGTCTTTTTCAAAGGGGGAAGGTGACGGTGGCTCGCTGCTGCCCTATTTATAGCTTTTTTCCTGATTGCATAATCCCCATGGTAAATTCCAGAGGCTAGCTCAAAAGAACCGTACTGACAACTTGTCAATTCAGATTCTATCTTTATTCATGTATTCATTCAAATAGTAATAAATATGGTAAGTGTATGGTATATTATTAATAAACTTTCATTTTAGGTTTGAGTGAAATTATTCTATCTCAAGACAAAGGAGTAGGTGAATCTTATATATACTATAGTTTCTCATGACAACAATTCTATGTCATTGTAGAATCTGAATTGACAAGTTGTCCATACTGTTCTTTTGAGCTAGCCTCTCTAAAAGTTACCATGGCAATTAGACAATCGGGAAATAAGCAATAAATAGGGCCACCATCAGCTTCCGCAGTTGAAAAAGACGTCTAATATGTACGCACGTACGTTAAGGTACAGGCGTAACGTGTGACGTCACACGCCGAGTCTGTAGAGGAGAGCATGGTGTAGGAAGGAAGTGTTTGCTAGGGGGACTATCGCATTTATTTAACATGATTTAAAGTAGGAATTGGTGGTTTATTTAAGAATTACCAATATAGCATGAGTTACATGAAAGTCACATGAAATGACTGGAAAGTGGAACTATTTGGTGGGGGAAATTAAGTGGTATACAACTATGTTAATAAAACCCTTTAAATAGTGATACAAATCCCATGCCCTTATGGTATAAGACTGAACATCCACCCAAAAATAAGGAGAGGTAGCACTACCTACTCAATTTCCAGACTGAATAAAAAGCCTGAACATCCCTAACCACAATTCCCATGTATGGCAAAACCATATTTTATGAACTCATCACTAATGGTGAAGTCATAATAGGACTTAACTGAAAAATAACCATATCATTACCATTATACTGCTATTATCCCCTATCATTCAAGATAATACACTCTTTGAATCTGAAGACTTTTTTCTCTGTCCCATTAAATAATCAGATTAGGTATTTTCCTGCTCCAAATAAAATTAAAATTATGAGGGAGGGGCGTGGCTAGCAGCAAACAAAGAGGAAGCAAAACAACAGAGCTCCCTGCAATATGGCTTTAAAAAACATGAAAATACCAAGCAATTTAGATCATATTTCATCTACAACACCAGGTCACAGTGACTGAACAGTCTGGATTGCTCTGGAACTGTGCAGCAATTTTTGGACTTAACTTTAACAGCAGATCTAAATAATCTACTGGACTATAAGGCACTGGATGGATATACATGAAGGAACAATCTGAATCAGACCCCAAACACAACACACATTTGACATCTATGTTTTGAAGCAGGAGAAAGAGTTTTGGGGAAAAGAGACAGACATCTTTAAACCCTGTTGCAGGACATTGTTACAACTTGTTTTTCTGTTTGGAGGATTCAGCAGTAGGAGACCTGCTCCAAGTGTCATTGAAGCAACAACTCTATATACAGGTACTGGGGATTGAGGGGAGGGGGACTCCTATATTGCCCTAATGCAAGGATATGTGAGAGAGCTTCCTGCAAGCCTCAGTTAATAGAGACCTTTACTTGAATAAGCTTTACAAAACCAACACCCCAAACAGTACCCCCAATAACAGCTTCTCCTAATTAAAGCATATCTGACTTTCCTTGCAAAACCACAACTTTCATTATCCTGATAAATCAGGCAATCAATAAACTGTGTAAATACTTTTCTGATTATTGCCTGCTACACAGAAAGGAACTACCCATACTTACAAAGCTCACTAGCGTCATCTATTGGCTTGGCGCTCTACTTTTGCCATTGCATGTAAAAACAACAGTTCCTAGACTCAACAGAGCATCTATTGCTATTGAACTGCATTACCAAGCTGAATTTTTACATCTTTCAAGCAATACTGATACGCTATATTATGGTTGGTTATCTCTGACTACAGAAACTGAAAAAAAGACACAACTCAAGACAACTTGATTATCCAAAGGAATAATATTATGCAACCATATCAATACAATTTCCAGGAACTGTCACCATTGGTGGTCGGTGTTATTTTTAAGAGGACTTGCTGCGCTCATTGCTATGTAAAAACCACTACCTACTCCCTATGTGAGGGCACTTACTTAAGCAAAGTGGCATCTTTATGAAGTAAACTCAACAGTCTGTCCAAGAAGATTTAGAGAATAGATCCCGTAGACAAAATGTCTGCATAAGGAACCTCCCTGAGTCGGTGAGCGATCTTCCTCAATATTTGCTAGAATTATGGGAATTTCTTCTGCTAGACATGTGCGAAGAGGAATATAGAGTGGACAGAGTCCACAGAGCGCTGGGAGGTCGGCCATCCAACTTAGATCGACCAAGAGATGTTATATAGCGCGGTTCCATTATTTCTCCACCAAAGACAAATTTATTAGAGTGGCTAGAACCGGTATCCCTGAAGTAGAAGGCTGCCAACCAAGTATCTACTCAGGTTTGTCTGCATCAACCCTATTTAAGAGGAAGACGCTAAAACCCATTCTGGAACTTGTACTAGCCAGAGGTTGGAAATACACCAGGGGCTTTTCTTTCTGGCTGAACATCTCCAAGGAGGGAAATTTGTACACCATTCGATCTTTTGAATAAGGAGTTACACTTCTCTCTTCATGGAACATTCAGCTACCAGAAAATTTCAACCCTCCCCCTGAATCAACCCCGCAACAGAGGTGAGGTCCGAAAAGCCAAGTTACTACAACAACCTAAATACGCCTCTCATTATTTGTCTAATGGACATATCAATACTAGGGGACTTCACTTAAGCATGTTGGTCTACATATTGGGACGCTGATCTGAAGGAAGTAACCTGAAGTGCTACCTATCATTTATCTCCTTTTTTCACAGTTACATGCTTGTTTACACATACGTTTTATCTTGCAATGTCACTTATAATGTTACCAAATATTTTAAAAGTGCCCCTATTGGGGGCAAATATAGTTTAATTTTCAGGCGAACCTTCTCAGTATTCATTGTTCTGGATACTAGTTGGCTCACCGATTTAACGTTAGGAGGACAGCTATTGCTCTTCTCTAAGTAATTTAAGTTACTCATATTTCTACTTTTTATTTTTTTTCTCTTTTTCTTCCTTTTCTTTCTCCTCCATAGTATACCATCAAAATATATCTATACTCACTTATGTAGTTACTATAACGAAATTGCCTATCTCCTGTGAGGTACCTCTAAGCTAACTACAAATCTCATTTTAGATCACAATGTTGTTGCATAACTTGTCTAAGTCTGGTTTATCCTGCTTTTTGTCTTTTTTTCCCATTTGCATATTTTTCTCAGGGAATCAGCCCTTAATTAACAGATTGCAGTCTCTTGCTCCTCGTGTCCCAGCCAGGAGGTCATTTTACTTCAGTCTAGTAAAAAGCCTGACTGATTAGTTGATATCCTCAGTCTCTTTCCTCTATCTCAGCACCAGGTGAATCTCAAATCTAATTTCCAATTGACAACATTCTATTTGCGTTATAGGAGGAGATATGAATGCAGCTCTAGATCCACTCAGAGATAGATCTGGACCCTCTACCTCATCGCATATCCTCACCGCTACTAGGGTTTTAAATCAATCCTGAGCCAAAATTGCTTATTTGACACATGGAGGGGGATGAATCCGACAGGGAAGGACTTTATTTTTTAGTCAGCCAGACATAAATCCCAATCATGCATTGACTATATATTGCTACAACAACAAATGGCTTCTAATTTGATTGACGCAACAATTCATCCTATCTTGTGGTCTGACCATGACCTTGTAAGCGTGTCACTGTGTGATTTGCTCCCAATAGGTCGCTCCCCATCTTGGACATTAAATCCGGAACTTCTTCATGACCCTCAGATAAAAGATAAGATTAATAAGGCTTTGGTGGATTACTTTGCACTGAATAGCGGTGGTGAAGTAGAAGGAATGGGAGTCTGGGCAGCCCATAAGCAGTATTGCGAGGTCCGTCTCAGATAAACAATTTGAATAAAAAAATGTCAGGCCTTCATAGACTGGTCGCTGTTCAGAATTCACCTCAGATTTTCGAGGAAATTCTTCAATGTAAACAAGAGTTGAAAGAGATTCTTTTAAAGAAAATGGTGACTATATAGCAGCGCACACAATCTACATTTTTCAGGTTCTCCAACAAACTAGATACAATGTTAGCTAGAAGACTTAAACAATAGAGAGCAAACTCTTTAATTCCTAAATTGTTCACTAAATAAAATTGCATTGTATACCAACCAGACCAGATTACTAAGGCATTTCAACAATTTTATGCCAAACTGTACCCAATCATTGTCCATTCTGGGTCACAAAGCCATAAATCCCAAATAGAGACTTTTTCGTCATCCATTACGATACCCCAATTTGAGAAAAGTAAATTAGATTCTCTCACATCCCCTATCTCTGAAGAGGAAATTATAAGAGCAATAGGGGCTACTAAGCCTCATAAGGCACCTGGTCCAGATGGATTCACTAATTACTATTAAAAGCAATTCATGGAAACTTTGTTACCTCACCTCCAACATCTATTTAATGAGTTCCTCTCGGGCAAAACTATAAAAGCTGAATTTCTGTAGGCAAAAATTAGAGTAATACATAAAGAAGGCAAAGACCCGATGCAGTGCAGCAGTTATAGATCCATATCTTTCATAAACCATGATATCAAATTATACTCCAAGATCATAGCAAATAGATTGGCCTCTTTGTTGCCGACCGTGATTCATCCGGACCAGGTGGGCTTTATCCCGGGTAGGGAAGTGCCTGATAATACTAGGCAAATCTTTAACCTCATGGATATCGCTTCAGATAAAAAATTTACCACTAATGCTATTATATTTAGATGCAGAGAAAGCATTTGATAGGATTGATTGGATTTATATGAAAGAAGCATTGCTTAAATTTGGCCTTAAAAAAGGCCTTGTAGGAAGCATTATGACATTATATTCTGCCCCTAGGGCCTATATTTCCTATAAGGGTTTCAAGTCTCAATTATTTAAGATAGATTGGGGAACAAGACAGGGATGTCCTTTATCGCCTCTACTTTTTGCTCTATGTTTAGAGCCACTAGCGATAGCATTAATGGAAGCAACTTGATGCTAGTGGTATCAAGTTAGACGATAAAGAATATAAGCGAAGTCCATTCGCGGATGATATTCTCCTTACAGTTACTAATACATTAATTAGCTTACCTAGCCTATTTAAAACATTGAGCAATTTTGGCCATATATCAGGGTTTAAAATGAACGCAAATAAAAGTGAAGCCCTTAATGTCTCATTGCCCAAGCAACTGGAAAATTTGTTGACCTTAAACTATACCTTTAAATAGTACTCGCATCATATAAAGTACATAGGTATTCATATCTCTAAATTTACTAAACAGATATATGATGCCAATTACCCCATTATCTTTAAATAAATATATTTAGATCTTCGCACCTGGTCTTTATTAAATATCTTGTGGTTAGTAAAATACACACCATTAAAATGAACACCCTCCCTAAAAATACCTTTTTAGGACTATACCATAATCGATAAATCTTAAAGACATAGCAACTTTACAAAGAGCAATATTTAAATTAATCAATAAGAAACCTAGAATAAATAGGGCGACCATGACAGCATCAAAACAGTAAGGAGGCGTAGCAACTTCTGACCTTCTACGATACTAGAAGAGCACTGGATATCTGTGTCGGGCATGTGATGGGTATGTGGCATTTGGGGGGCCAGCTCTCCCTCCTTCCCTCAGTACTCACCCTCTCTCCCCAGCTCTCTCGCTCCCCACTACTAACTCTGTCTCTCCCCCTAGTTACCACCCTCTAACCCCAGGTCTCTCATCCCCAGTACTCACCCTCTCTTCTCTGGTCTAATAGTGGGCGCCGCGCTGGTGTGGGGGCGCGCATTTGTAGCCGCTCACATGACGATGAGCACATCTCGTGCGCCCATAAGTTGGGGTGCCATGGTACAGAGATTCCAAGGCAGTGTATTTTAATATATGAAAAAATAAAATCCATTTAAAATATAGACAAAGATTAAGAAATGACTTCTTCAGCAGTTGTTTTCTATTGTTCAGCAGGTCTTATATGAAATGTATATTCTCTTTTCAGTACATTACTAGCTGTTAATGTTCCCTTACAATGGGCCCTATTCTATTAGCTACTTGTAAATGCCTTGAATAAATTTGGCTTCAGGTGTTTTTTTAATAAATGTTTATATGCATTCTGTTGACTTATATTAAGAAACCCAAACAGCTTCATTTTTCTTAGTTTTGGTCTTTATCCCTTAATGCACTGTCCGCTCCAGTATCAAGAAATACATTGTTTTTTCCCCCCAAAAGGTAATGAAAGGTACTATGGGACAAGATGCATTTTTGTGCTGTTAGAATTTCCAGACAGAATTTGTTTGTGGGAGGCCAATGCCAAAAATGAGTGCATGGAATATGTTGTTGGAATTTAGCATTTTTAGAGCAATTTGAATTTGCAAAAAGGTATAAGTGCTGCTAATTTTGGGGTGATATATGCCCTGCTCAGTGCCCTATATACGATTTTATGATAATAGCTTTCATGTCACCTGGATCTGCAAAAGTGACAGTTCATGTGTGGTGTCTCCTACTGTTATATCTTTGAAATTAGGGGTGTACGAGTATCATAGGAGAAGGCTAAATTAAATAAAAAAAGAAGGAGAGTTGGCAGCCTTGTCTTGTATCATTCATTTTGTAGTGCGAATAGAGTTAAAATCATTTGATGGAAGAAACCACAAGCTTTTAGTTTTAGAGTTTTGCTGAAATTTGATACAAGTTTTATTAGCAATTGATCTGAAGTGAACTCCATGTTTATCATGTGATCAAAATATCTATGAGTGTGTTGCTACAAAGGATTAAGTTAATTCCAGTGAATGTGTCATGTAAATTGGAGATTTATGGGAGCATCCAATGTTTAGTTTCAGGGTATCTCCAAGACCAACATAACAAAACAACTATAAACACTAAACAGATATAATAATAACAATAATAGTAATAATAATTATATAAGTTTAGGTATAATTGCCCCTTAATAAAGTCAGAGTATAATGTTTAAATCATACTGCTATAAAAACAAATACATTTGCAATAATTTTAGGTAACTTCTACATTGGCTATGGTTATGGTTTTTGGCTTGTATATTGTTTATGGCTTACATCCTGTTTAGCATAGGCATTGCTCTAAAGCTTGGCAGAGTTTGGCTCTTAGAAAGGACCACTTTATATTTACAATACACTTTTTCTAAATAACTACATATAATAATGTACAAAATAATGTAACCATTCATTTATTAAATATTATGTGTAATTATGCTGCAGTGGAAGTCACCTTTTTCTATCACCATCTTATATGTGGCTGAGGTTATATTGGTTTACTTTCAAAATTTCCCATTCATTCTTGATGATGTAGTTCTTGAGTCCACAGCTTTTGTGTCATCAAAGGGGTGGGCCTGCCTGTGTCTTTTTTATGATGTATTTAAATTTCAGATGCTTGTAGGGCCTTGGTTCATCTGTGTGACCTACTGTGACGCACTTAGCCCTTAGAGAGCATTGGGGTAACAGTGGGAAATCTGAGCTCTCTCTAGAAGTGTATGCTCATGGGCTATGTACAGTCTGACTTCATGTGTGTATCCTCGCATAGGTTTTAGTGACATCATCACATGCAAGCACATACAACAGCACTCAGGCAAATGAGCCTGCAATGTAGCAGCTCCACCCCTTCAATTACACAAGAGGGGTGAAGTCAAGACATATCATCATCATTAATGAATAGGAAAGATCAAAATATAGAATACAGTTACAATATATAGTTTACATTACAATAACTGATTTAAAAAAATAACAGAATTGCCTTAAAATTAAATATTGACAAATTATTACAACAGTGCATTGCTCATTTAATAAATGAAAGGCTGACTTATTTTGTTTTTACTTTCTAAATTTTTTTGCTAATTACAAAGTCTAGTTCTTCAAAAAAAACATTTTGTAAAAATAGGATTATAGTGCTACTTTATATATAAAATTTTGCAGACCTCTCCTATACAAGCACATTAAAATTATCCATGTTACAAAATGTCTGTTGCTAACAGGATTTTACTTTTAAGTTCGATTGTGTCCCTGGCCAAAGCGCAGACGCTTCCTGGGCAAGGACGATGGGCCATTATAGTAATTGAAGGAATGATAACTCTGGTAAGATCATTTTGGTGATAGAACATCATTATGTTTCCCTGTACGGTAAAAGCACTCAGCCTGTGATTAGTTTTCTGAAGACAGCGTTTCTAGCCTCTCTCTAGTGCTTTCTGTAGTAGAGTAAAATGCCCTTAATAGGGAAATTAGGCTTTTTCATGGATTAGAGCAGCCATTGACCTATTTTCCAAATCATTTAGATGATGAAGAAGCACTTGTATTATTCTCTCGTTTTAACACTCAGCTCACGTCTTTTTAGCATCACTCATTTTGTCAGTTCTGTCCCACTGCACAGAGCTGTATAATATATTCAGGGAAACGGCACTTTTTGATTAATGAAAAAATAAGTAAATTTTTGTAATGCGCATAGGGACTACTGTTCTTCTTGTGTATTTTTTTTTATTCTTTTATTTTGAGTTTACGAGTGTGATACATAAGCACATCCCATATAAATGAACGAAACTGAGCTACCATGGGCACTGTAATAAAATATATATAATATGCAAAGTAGGAAGGCCTAGAGATTTCTGGAACTTAAGTCACCACCCGAAAAACAGAGAGTACCTGCCTGGTATAAAGATAAGATGGGTACAAACAGTATATAAAGTAAGTATACTATTGCCTACTAATCCATATGTCTGGCAACAAAATATAAGCAAAATTTAAAGGCAGAAAGAGGAGGGATAGGATAAAACTTGCACACACTTACCCACCCAGCCAACGTCTTAACCTGGACAGTACCGATCACTACAACCCTAGAACATGATCTACCAATTTTGCATGCAAGTTATTGATGTCCATCCAGGAAGTGTGTAGAATACAACTTATTGGTTTCAGTTGTGTGTTTGTGGGTAATGTTTTAATAAAAGGTTCCCAAAGTAGTAAATCATTTTCATCCACAATTTCCCTAGCCTCAGTATAGTCCCGCGTCTCGTATTTTTAAGTCCATTTTCTAAGTCCAGCTAAGTGCTCCAAGTTTAACGGCTTGCCTCGCTATACGAGGATTGCCGCCAATGAGCGCCTTTGGCGCTCATTTCCTAAGTGCTCCGAGTTTAACAGCTCTCATCACTAAGTCGCACGCACCACGCAAACAGCGTGACGACGTCTCGTAGTTAGACAATTATAATATGTGATAGGTTGCTCAATGATACCTAATTTAAATGTCGAAAAATAGTGTACATAGACTATATGCAGTAATCTGCAGTTATTTTCATGGATGAAAGGGAATGTTTTAACCTTCTAATGAAACAACATAACACATCTTGCAATTGGGGCTGGTTTACTTCTCTAAGCCAGACCCTCAGAACTGTTGTTGTGTTTTCATAATTTATTGTTGTGTGAATACATTTGTATATTGTGGTTGTACATACAACCACACCCAGTTCCTGTTTTACTGGGGAATCAAGTGGATTGTTCTGCGTAAACAGGGACAAATCTGATTGCAACGCATTAAAGTAATGGCTTACTTGACAATACATAAAGAGGGGCGTCATGGGTAACTTAAATTTAGACATCAACTTTAAAGAAGAGTATAGTTGGTGTGTCAACGAATGTACTATATGTCCTATAGATCATATGCCATTCTTCTCCCAAAACGTCAAGCAGTTATCTTCCTCTATATTTTAGAAGCCATGGTTTCTTGTGAAAGGAAGGAATAATGTAATGTAATTGTTGACAATTAGATGATTCTCGACAGATTTAGAGAGTATTGATTTTTTTGCATGAAGCAAGTAAGAAAGATTAAACATAGGAACAAACTGTTGGCCTAATCTCCACTCTGTAAAAGTGGAAGTGTGGCTAATCCAATCCCTGGCATATTGCGCAACATGTTATATTGTATAACCTAATATTTGAAAGACTGAACCCTCCATTATCCCTCGTCTGACAAAGTTTAGCCTTTGATAATTTAGGTCTTCTGTGATGCCAAATAAAGATTTGAAAGTATTTATTTAGGAAGTTAATGTCTTTCCTTCTCAAATGAAGATTGAGCATTTGAATAAAGTATACCACAACTTTGGGAAAAATAAAATTCTAATTGGGTGAACGTCAGGGGCAGTTTTTTTCCAAGATTCCTACTCTATTATTTTGACCACTCATTTTGTAAAATAATTTCAGTATAATTCTATGATATCTTTCCTACTAGATATTTGACTGATCTATCTGCAGTTTTAAAGGGGGTAGAACTCCTAAGAACGAGATATGTTGCTTTAGATAGAAGTAGGACTTCCGATTTGTCAACATTTACCACAAACATATAAGTCATTATATGGGGCCTAGCCATAATAGGACTACTAATGTATAGCAGTATGTCATCACCCAAAGCAGATACCAGTAACAATAACAGTGAATCAAGAGCTATGTTAAATAGAAATGAGGAAAGAGAGCATCCCTTTCTCATGTTTTCTTGAATTCAAATGAGGGTGAATTTTATTGGTTATTTGTGCTAGTGGCTATAGGTTTATTGTGTATGGTATGAAAAAAAATAGTACTACCCAAATTCAGTTTTCACAGCAGGCCTAATAAATATGACCATGAGACTGTTGTATGCTTTATTTTCATCTAAATATAGAATTATATTACTGGAGTCGGGAGTGTCTATTGAAGGAACAATGGCAGCTATATCTTTCTAATACAGGTGACTGCATGTCTGAGAGGGACAAAGACGATCTGTTCTGTTGGCCTAGAACTTGCAGTGCAGGTGAGTCTCTTGCTTCCTTGGGTATTATTAGCAAGTGCCACGCTAATAATTATACTCATAGGAATTAATATATAGGAAGGCAGTGGTATTTATACTCATATAAAAAAATATATAGTAAGACAGGGATAATTATACTCATAGGAATTAATATATAGGAAGGCAGTGGTATTTATACTCATATAAAAAAATATATAGTAAGACAGGGATAATTATACTCATAGGAATTAATATATAGGAAGGCAGTGGTACTTATACTCATAGGAATAAATATATAAGAAGGCAGTGGTGTATATACTCATAGAAATCCAAATATAGGAATGCAAGCACATTTATAGCCACAGCAATATATATATATACTCAGACAGGGAAATAAATAATCATAGAACACTACAGTCCTAGGGTCATTTATCATCCTAAAAATATATACTCGCAGGCAGGGATCCTCAATCATAGAATCCTATCCAAACATAGACAGGAGCAATTGAACTTAATACACCTATATAATTCAATCTATATGAAGGATTTTTTAATACTACCTACTAATTCCAATGAGAAATGACAGCCTCTTCGCTACCAGTCTCAGTTGCCTGTATAACTTCCTGTCTGCTCTCAGCTCCCTCCCCTCTCCACTGACACACTGTATGTGGATAACAAGGCAGTATGTGTGAGAGCACCCCCTGTGTCTGTTGGAACGTTTATATGAAACGTCCACCTGCTCTCATTAGAGAGCAAGTCCTAGCCTCTCTGCCTCACTTGGCTTACTGTGAAGGGAGATTCAGGACGCTGTCCTAGTGCTCACTAGCTCCCCCTTTGTTGTTTTAAGGCAATAGCAGAAGTGACAGACTATTTTCTATAGCAGAGGTCTGAAATGTCAGTCACAAACCAAAATGTAATAATAATAATAATACTATTAATTCAAATAATATATATATATAATAACAAGTATTGACACTGCTAGCTAATATTTTGGGGGGGAGGTTGTCCAATTACCCCAATGCACCAGTCACCCCTGGTAGTCTAACTGTGCTTTTTATATAAAATAAATCTGTATGTGTATAGAATGACTCAATTTTATTTGTGTTTTTGATATAAGCAGTGTCATGAACGATTTGGGGACCATGATGGGACCCCCTGCACCCCACAAGTAACTCTGCTATTTGGAATGATGGCACACTGGGTGCTAATGTCAGGGGCTATTACAAAGGACCTGAAACTTGATGTGGGGACTGACTTGATTTTTTTGTGTGTAATGTGGGCCATAGTAATTAATTTTGGGGCTACTCCATCATGTTATATGCACTTTAATAATGTATACTGTATGTGTTAGAATTAGGCCCTAGGATGCTAGAATTATATAAAAACTACTGCATCCACTTATCTGACAAGGGGGTTAATTTTCTGCAGGAATTTATTGGCCCTGCAATCGGCCACACGTGAATCCTCTGGCTTTAGTCATGAAGGGGGAAGCTAGTTTTAGAGGAGAGCAAAACACAGGCCTGGGTTATTAGTGACATAAAACAGATAACCCTGGATAGAAAATGTGTAATGATAACAAGAAAGCCAAACCCCTCTATACATCTGGAAATCATGTGGGTAAGGGGTATAGCAAGCTATTTGCCCAAGAGGATTGGCTAGAACTGGGGTAAAGTCTTTGGTGTTTTGTGTTATCTGAAAATGTGTCCTGTACTAATCAAGGGTACAGGGTGTGTGATTTGTAGATCCTAAGAAAACGGGTCTGATGGTGCCTGCCTCTTCAGAAATGATGCTCTAATCTGAATTGTCTGTTGGTACCGACCCAAACGGTCCTTGTTGGTAGTTAACCTGTAGTCTATAGCAGGTGGGCTTTAAGCAGTTATAGCCCCTACCACTCGGATCTTCACAACTGGTGGGCAGTCCGTGGGAGATCTCAAGCATATTTACCAGCAGCCAGGATGGCTACTTACAAAGACAGAGAGAAAGAGAGCCAGGTGGCAGAGGCAAAGGGCTGCAGAGGAATAGACCTTCTAAAGCAATGTATGGCATTCCTGGGATTGTGGCAGGATCATGAGTTGTCAGGTTGGCTGGAGGAACTGGTATGGAAAGAAATTGCCTTGGAGAAACAGTATCATGCCTGGATGGGGCCTGTTGGTGCCCTTGGAGAGGATCTCTATTTCCGATTGGAGTTAATAGATGGGCGTTGGGAGATCGTGTATGGTGATCCTGAATGTGGCATGGGGACTGTAAGGAGGCAGAATAACTTGTTTCTTAAATGTTTCAAGGTCTGGGACTAGAACCATGGTCACCAGAAGCTAATTTGCTGGAACCCCTGATTAAGCAAGAGCTGCAGCTGGAGGCTGAGTATGTTGAATTGCTGGATGAGGCATCCACGGAGGGGTTTTGGGCATCTTGTTGGGAGGAACTCTGTCAGGCGGACATGGATGAAGAGGTCTGGTAACCAGACCCCTACGAACCAGGCGGTATGTACATGAGTAATTATGCTCAAGGGGTCTGGGAAGAGGTTAATATGTACTCTGTCTTGTTGTGGGGGAAGAGGCATTTAGTTTCAGTGACTTATTGACTACCTGGAAAAAGAAGTTAGATGCATAGTTAGGGCATACGTAGTACATAGTGAGTTGCTAGCCATCGATTTTACATTGAAGATTTATGGAACAACCATCTGGATCAATATTTTGTTCCTGTGCCCTACCCAATCTATGATGAACTTTGCATGCTCCAAGTCTTTTAAATGGGTTTCCTACCCAAATGTACTGTTTTAAATTTTTTAAGATATGCAAGAAGTTTTTTTTTTTCTGTTTAATAGGATTCAAGACCCCTTTCACAAGAGACAATGGTGTGTGGCTGGCTACTTACTTGATTCACTGTTGTGATGCAGTAGTGACTAGATGCTGCATACCTCTCCCAGAGAGGAGGATGCAGCTCCACTGTCCAGGGTTGTGAGGATGGGCTCCTGAGAGGAGCGCAAACATTTGTGCAGAAATAAAATAGAATAAAAAAATACCTTAAACAAAGATAAGATAAGCATATTCAAAATTGCAATTATAGTAAAACTTCAATAAAAGATATAAGCTTTTTCTAGTTATGGAGCGGCCACATGGGCTCCATGACAAGTTGGAGGGTGAATATGCATATTTGGTATATCTAATTGAAGAAGAAGAAAAGGGGTTCTACATGATATTAAATATAAGAAGAGGATTGAGAGCAACACTCTCCACTGACATCTCCCTACCAGTTAAAGTAAACATAACGTACACTAGAAATTGCGAAACTTGCGTGTTAGTCCAGCGCCAGCCAGCACCGACAGCAACATTTCCGAGTGGCCACTAGATGGCATTGTTACAGTTCTTCCTCCGAGACAAATGTTAATGGACTAACACGCAAGTCCAAAACTTCCCTGTGGTAATGACCAGGGCAGGTTACTTGCAGGGTAAAGATAGGATTAGTATTGCAGCAACCAAGAGCAAAATAATAGGCATAACATTTGCTATATGCCTCAGAAGTGAACTGGGTTTATTCACTTCTAAAACACAACTGCCCAATTTAGAAAAACACAAAAACAACATTTATGAATTGGAGAGGGGGTAAGTTTGAATTCTCCACCTGGATGCACAAGCACCAACCAGCTGAATAGCTGTACTGGCTGAATTAACATAGTCCAATCAGCATAGTCCTGTGTGCATGAGGACAGAGATGATGTCACAGAAAGGGGCTGCCCTCTTCTGGGGGCTGGTCTGTGTTACCTAAGGTGCCACATGCAGCTATAGAACAAATGACCAGGACTAGTTACAGGCGCCATCTTGTTTGGTCAATATTACAAATAGCAGTACAACACACAAATAACCATTAATCATGACACAGTAATATTACATGGGGAATTACATACAGGATGAGACAGGGGGCATATGCAATAAGAAACATGAAGCATGGTGGCAATATAATTCTTTTACCCATTTTCCAACGGGGAAGTCTGTTCTCTATGTTCTCTGTTCTCTGCTCACTAGGTTAAAATCCAGGCCCTGTAAAGTGGTCCGTGACAGCAAGGTCCAAAATTGCATTGTAATACATAGTGAGGTGTCGTGTGGGAGGGGGATTGGAGGGTTATCTAAGAGGGAGGGATCCTCCACTAGAAGTAATCTGTAGTTCCGTTGCAATAATTGGGACACGTGGAGGATGGTATAGCAATGAAAAAGGAAAAGGATAGAGATAATAAGATATTTTATAAGCCAGGAATTAGAGTTCTTTTATATGGCTAAACTAAGTGGCCCATAACACATCCCAGAAGTGAGGTCAACTACACCTTTGGCAAAAGTTAAAGCAGCCAAATCCAACTATAAAGTGGGTTGAGGAGTATATTGGAAAAGGGGAAGGGAAAATTGACTGATCAGGATTGTGACCCCAAGAACACAGAGAAACCATTTCAGGATCAGACCCAACAAAGGGACCAATGGTTTTCTAGCTTTCTGTTCTTTGTTAGAAATTCAGGATCAGGCTATATATCGCATTTTTTGGCGCTTCTCTTTCAACAAAAAAATAAAATGATTAAACTTTCTTCCTGTCTCTGCAACAAATCACAGTTCCTGGTAGGAGATTTGCAGCTTGACTGAGTACATGACCGCATAATGTATTGGTTTATCATTGAGTTTTGAGTAGACAGTTAAAAGTTCTTTCATTTTCAACACAGCATTTTAATACATATTCCAAGCTATATCTTGAAAAGACTACAAAGGGCTCTAGATAGGTTTATCTATAATGGGGAAAAAAGTGTGCATAAATAAAGCCGTAGTGCAAAGAAACTATACAAGAGGTGGTTTATCTTCCCATAACTTATTTGACTATTATGAAGCAATTCTTTATAAGAAACCTATTTAGGTTCGTGGGCAGAGAGCAAAGATTTAAATATCTAGTAATAGAAAAATCATTTGTTTCATCACTCCATCTATGCTCCCTTCGTTTGTTCAAACCGTTGGACAATATAAGCATAGCATCTCTACCATTGGTTATTCAAACTATATTGAAGTATGGTAGTATGGTATAAAAGCAATGACAGGAATATATTATTGCCTTTTCCATCCTTAATTGTCCCAATAAAGCAATAACACTTTTTGTTCCCTTCGTGGTTCAAAATCACCTGGAGCAATTGGGAAGCCACTTATCTTATGGACCTATACAATAAAGATGTGTTTATTTCCTTCAATAAACTTAAAAAAAGTAAAACATTTTGGCCTCCCAATGGTTAAACTACTCCACCCTCCACCGTATTATATCTAATTCAGATTTCAACTTAAGTAACTGAAAGACTCAACTGAGTTTGAAAAAATGGCCCTTAAGGACCCCGATTTCTCTATGTAAGTGTCTGAGAATAATCAGATCCGGAGCAGAAAAAGATAAAACACCGGCTATAGCTAAATAGGAGAAAGATTTTAACCTAGAATTGGGAGTCCCATAGTTAGTTTGGAGCATTTACAATGAATACAAAAAGTAATCAAACCAGTCTACCTGCTGGAAATCTATTTCAAATTACATCAAATATGGTACATGGTACCCAGGTTTGTGGGAAAAAAATCCCATGATGACTCGACTAGTCTTTGTTAGAGGGGATGTCCAGAGAAAGGGACTCAACTCCATATGTGGTGGTCTTGTATACATGTGAATCATTTTTTAAAGAATTGCTTCATTAATATCTCTATTAAGAAAAGTTTGGATACATCCCCTGGAAAGGTTTTATTCCATATATTTCCGCCAACTATTTCTAAATCAGATTTGAGCATTATAAGTAATATACAGTTGGTGGCTAAGTGGCTCCTGGTAAAGAACTGGAAAAGTCAAACCATTTCATCTTGGTTTGCTTATTGAGCATTTTGTTGCCTGCAACAGGCTCCTTGAGTCCGAATCTTTAGAACATCTGTGCTCTTTAGACAAAGGAAACATCACAAATTATTGGTTGGCATGGGATAATTATAGAAAATCTTTAAGCTCTGCCTAACTGTAACCTAAACCCTAAACATAGAGAGGGAGAACTATGTAGATAGCTGAGTGAGAGGGGTGGAGGGATGGAAAGATGCAAGTGAGAGAGGAGACTTTATCATTTTTTTATATTTATACTTCTAAATGTATTTATTTATTTATTTTTTTCCTTTGTTTTGTCTATCAGTTTGTGTTTCCTTTTGTCTTCCTTTCAGGTTATTACTCGATTCTTACCTTTTTGAACTCTGTATCCAGTGTCTCATGAGGACATTCTCTATAATGCTTTGGCACGAGTATTTGAGCCCCAGTTATAGATATTTCTATTAGGGGCATTGTTAGACCTTAAGTTACTTTTTTGGTATATTTTAAATTTACTACAAAATAGACTTTGCCCAAAACATTCTAGAGAAAACAAGGTTACTGTATTTGGATTTGGAAAGAGACTTAGGGATACTTAGAAACTTTACGGTTGATATTTATTTTACCAAGTATCATTACAACTAAGATTATTGTATATTTGTTATTTCCCAAAACTACTGAAATGATTTTTAGTTTGTTTAAAAGGACAAGCTCCATACTTTATATTTGACATGTAATTTATATGTATGTTATGTTTTATAAAATTTAATAAAAAGAAGTTGCAGGCAGCTATTGGCGGATTACTTGGACCATTGATGGTTTAATCTTACTATGGTTAATGTTACAGGTAGAAATTAGATATATAGTAACACAGATTGCTTCCCTTGGAATAACCTGGAGGCATAGGCAGAGGATACAGTGCGGGAAAAAAGTATTTAATCCCCTGCTAATTTTGAACGTTTCTCCACTGAAAAAGAAATGATCAGTCTGTAATTTTAATGGGAGGTGTATTTTAACAGTGAGAGACAGAATAACAAAAAAAAAACAAAAAAATAAACAAGAGAAACACATGTCAAAGTTATAAATTGATTTGCAGGTCAATGATGGAAATAAGTATTTAACCCCTTTGTCTTAATACTTGGTGGCAAAACCCCTGTTGGCAATCACAGATGTCAGACGTTTCTTGTAGTTGGCCACCAGGTTTGCACACATCTCAGGAGGGATATTGTCCCACTCCTCTTTGCAGATCCTTTCCAAGTCATTAAGGTTTTGAGGCTGATGTTTGGCAACTCGAACCTTCAGCTCCCTCCACAGATTTTCTTTGGGATTAAAATCTGGAGACTGGCTAGGCCACTCCAGGACCTTATTGTGCTTCTTCTTGAGCCACTCCTTTGTTGCCTTGGTTGTGTGTTTTGGGTCATTGTCATGCTGGGATACCCATCGACTACCCATTTTCAATGCCCTGGCTGAGGGAAGGAGATTCTCACTTAAGATTTAACGGTACATGGCCCCGTCCTTCGTCCCTTTGATGCTGTGCAGTTGTCCTATCACCTTAGCCGAAACACACCCCCAAAGCATAATGTTTCCACCTCCATGTTTGATGGTGGGGATGGTGTTCTTGGGCAGCATTCCTTCTCCTCCAAACACGGCGAGTTGAGTTGATGCCAAAGAGCTCTATTTTGGTCTTATCTGACCACAACACTTTCACCCAGTTCTCCTCTGAATCATTCAGATGTTCATTGGCAAGCTTCAGACGGGCCTGTAGATGTGCTTTCTTGAGCAGGGGAACCATGCGGGCGCTGCAGACTTAGTGTGTTACCAATTGTTTTCTTGGTGACTATGGTCCCAGCAGCTTTGAGACCATTAACAAGATCTTCCCGTGTAGTTCTGGGATGATTCCTCATTGTTCTCATTATCATTGAAACTCCATGAGGTGAGATCTTGCATGGATCATCACACCAAGGGAGACTGGCAGTTATTTTGTGTTTCTTCCATTTGCGAATAATAACACCAACTATTGTCACCTTCTCACCAAGCTGCTTGGTGATGGTCTTGTAGCCCATTCCAGTCTTGTGTAGGTCTACAATCTTGTGCCTGACATCCTCAGACAGCTCTTTGGTCTTGGCCATGGTGGAGAGTTTGGAATCTGATTGATTGCTTCTGTGGACAGGTGTCCTTTATACAGGTAATAAGCTGAGATTAGCAGCACTCCCTAAGAGAGTGATCCTAATCTCAGCTTGTTACCTGTATAAAAGACACACAGGAGCCATAAATCTTGCTGATTGATAGGGGATCAAATACTTATTTCCCTCACTGACCTGCAAATGAATTTATAACTTTTTTGACATGCGTTTTTCTGGTTTGTTTTTTTTGTTATTCTGTCTCTCACTGTTAAAATACACCTACCATTAAAATTATAGACTGATCATTTCTTTGTCCGTGGACAAACCTTAAAAATCAACAGGGGATCAAATACTTTTCCCCCCCACTGTAAGTGTCTCTAGGCATTTTGAAAGTACATAGGATGAGCTTGCAATAGGAAGTAAGACATTGTGTGGTGGTTGCGATCATTGGGTGTGACAAGTCAGAACATTGTTTTATTTTTAGAGAGGGCCAGTGTGGGGAAGCCCTACTCCATAATACAGAATTATATATATATATATATATATATATATATATATATATATATATATATATATATATATATATATATATATATATAATTAGCTCCCAGACTCCCTCCAACGTCTTACCTGGACTTGTAACAAACACTATTATAAGGTATCTACAGCCATCTCAATGATTTACCTTTACTCTACTTTATCATCCTGTTACTTTAATTATTAATATCCATATCTGATATAATTTTTGATCACATATTAACTTTATTGAAACTTTGTAAAACTTTCACACTGTATTCCCCCTCTCCCCCCACCCTGTTCACACCTCCATATTTGTCTGTACCAAATGCTCCTCTTACATTTATATGTACTGGGTTAGCCTCTCCCTTCTATCTCTCATTTCAGCATTTCAGCTCCCAGGCTCCCTCCACCCTGCAGCTTCTTGCCTGGACTTTTAACAAAAACTGTTACCTATAGGTTATATATATATATATATATATATATATATATATATATATATATATATATATATATAAAATCTTAGCTATTCACCCACCACAGCCATTCTGATAAACCTTCCCTTACTCTTTTCCCTCGCTCCTCCTATTACTACATCTATCCTATCTTAGGCTAACAATTTTTCCTTCATCTCATCTACTTCCTGTACCTACACACTGTCACAATGCACTCTCACTATTTCCTCCTCCTCGTCTCCTACTGCCTCTATCTCAGATTTTCCTTTGCAGTCTCTCCATATCATGTCCCCAACAATATAACCATCTCACCTTCCTTGCTCTCCTCTCCTCTTCTTTGCTCCCATGAGCTCCTCCTCCTCCAGTCACAATATCATCCCCTCCCTAACACTCATAAGCAGAAACACCACTGTAAGTCCCACTCCCATATTCTCTCGCTCTCAAACCTTCTTCTCCTGGCTACTGGATACATATCCGCTAACCCAGGTCCCTCACTCATTTCCACCTGCTATCAGCCACGCTCGACCCCGAGGACAGCAAACACCCGAAACACCCAGAATTTGATACCCATCACTTGTCACAAACCTTCCACTCTAACTTTCTCCTGCCCTCCAGTCTTCCCCATTCCCACAGCCACTATGAACTACTTTGATCCTGCAACAAAGGACAAAGTCTCAGGCCTATCATCATCCTCTCACCTAACTACCTGTCCTCTGGATCCTATTCCATCTCAGCTCACCACCCCTCCCCCCATACCACACTAATGCCAGCTCTCACACACATTTTCAACCTTTCCCTAAATACTGTCATTTTTCCATCTTCTCTAAAACATGCCCTAATTACATCAATTCTTAAGAAACCCTCATCCGACTCTGATGTTGCATCTAATTATCGCCCTATCTCTCTACTTCCCCTGGCTTCCAAACTGCTGGAGCGGCTTCTCTATAACTGCCTCTATAACCAGTTTTATCTCCTCTAACTCCCTTCTGGACAACTTCCAATCCGGCTTCCGGCTCCAACATTCCACTGACTTGCTTACCTTGAAGTCAAAAGGCTACTTTTCCATTTTACTTCTTCTGGATCTCTCTGCTTCTACTCCATACCCTCTCCTCCCTCTGCATTTGAGACACTGCTCTCTCTCATCATACCTACAAGAATGATAATTTAGCATCTACTTATCTTGCACCTCTTCTTCTCCTCACCCCCTGTCTGTTGGCATACCCGAAGGATCAGTCCTAGGCTCAGTCCTTGTACCCTAATAAACTGTTTTGGGTTTCAGTATCATCTCTATGCAGATGACACTCAAATCTACCTCTCAGCACCAGTTCTATCCCCCTCTCTTCTAACACAAGTCTCCAACTGCCTCTCTAGTAGATCTTCTTGGATGTCCGCCCACGATCTAAAACTCAACATGTCTAAGACTGAACTCTTATTCTACCCACCCTCTACTACACCTTAAATTGCTCACATCGCTCTCACTGTCAACAACGCCATCATCACTCCCACCTCCCAAGCCTTGGAGTACTACTGGGCCCGCCCTCTCTATCATCCCTCACATACAATCACTAACAAAATCTTGCCTTCTCCATCTAAAAACATTTCCAAAATATGCCACAACCTCACACCAAACACTACTAAGATTCTAATAAATTCTCTCATCATTTCTCGTCTCGACTATTGCAACTTGCTTCTTGCTGGCCTGCCCAACACCCACCTTTCTCCACTTCAATACATAATGAACGCCTCCGCCAAACTTATCTTCCGTACATAACATTCAGTGACGGGAGCTCCTCTTTGTCAATCACTGCACACGCTGCAACACCTAAGCAAGAGGCAAAACTAAACAAACACTGCCATGAAGACCAAGGAACTCTCCAAACAAGTAAGGGACAATGTTGTTGCAAAGTACAAGTCAGGGTTAGGTTATAAAAAAATATCCAAATCTTTGATGATCCCCTGGAGCACCATCAAATCTATCATAACACAATAGAAAGAACATGGTACAACAGCAAACCTGCCAAGAGACGGCCGCCCATCAAAACTCACGGACCGGGCAAGGAGGCCATTAATCAGAGAGGTAGCACAGAGACCTAAGGTAACCCTGGAGGAGCTGCATAGTTCCACAGAAGATACTGGAGTATCTGTACACAGGACGACAATAAGCCATATGCTCCATAGAGTCGGGCTTTATGGCAGAGTGGCCAGAAGAAAGACACTACTTTCAGCAAAAAACTAAATGGCACGTTTTGAGTGTGTGAAAAGGCATGTGGGAGACTCCCAAAATGTATGGAGGAAGGTGCTCTGGTCTGATGAGACTAAAATTGAACTTTTTGGCCATCAAAGAAAACGCTGTCAGGTGCAAACCTAACACATCACATCACCCAAAAACCACCATCCCCACAGTGAAACATGGTGGTGGCAGCATCATGCTGTGGGAATGTTTTTCAGCAGCTGGGACTACGAAACTGGTCAGAGTTAAGGGAAAGATGGATGGTGCTAAATACAGGGATATTCTTGAGCAAAACCTGTACCAATCTGTGCGTGATTTTAGGCTAGAATGGAGGTTCACCTTCCAGCAGGACAAACACACTGCAAAGCAACACTTGAGTGTTTTAAGGGGAAACATGTAAATGTGTTGTAATGGCCTAGTGAAAGCTCAGACCTCAGTCCAATAGAAAATCTGTGGTCAGACTTAAAGATTGCTGTTCACAAGCGCAAACCATCTCACTTGAAGGAGCAGGAGCAGTTTTGCAAGGAGGAACGGGCAAATATCCCAGTGGTAAGATGTGGCAATCCAAAGCGACTTGGAGCTGTGATTGCCACAAAAGGTGGCTCTACAAAGTATTGACTTTAGGGGGGGGTGAATAGTTATGCACATTGACTTTTTCTGTTATTTTGTGCTATTTGTTGTTTGCTTCACAATAAATTGTAAATTAAATGATGCAAATCCTCAAACAATCCATGTTAATTCCAGGTTGTGAGGCAACAAAACAGAAAAAATGTCAAGGGAGTGAATACATTTGCAAGGCACTGTATATATATATATATATTATGTAACTGAGTCAAGCAAAGAGTGCCCCTAGAGGTGGGTTTAATTAAAGCCACTGGAAGATTTCTCTGGGGAAAGAAAGAGTTGACTCTGTCAGTGCAGTGATCAGAGGCTAATTGAAGCCCAGCTGTGGGTTGCCTTTAAGACAACAGCATATAGATGGGTGGAGTTCTCACTTAGGCTTGGGCCTAAGCAGTGTGAGCAGTGTGTGAAACCTGCTGAAAAAAGTCCTGTTAAAAGCAGGACTAAAAGCTAAGTCGGATTGCAGAGCAGAGCAGACCCAAGTTGGATTGCAGAGCAGAGCCAAGTCAGTCTGCAGAGCAGAGCAAAGCCAAGTCAGTCTGCAGAGCAGAGCAAAGCCAAGTCGGTCTGCAGAGCAGAGCAAAGCCAAGTCGGTCTGCAGAGCAGAGCAAAGCCAAGTCGGTCTGCAGAGCAGAGCAAAGCCAAGTCGGTCTGCAGAGCAGAGCAAAGCCAAGTCGGTCTGAAGAGCAGAGCAAAGCCAAGTCGGTCTGCAGAGCAAAGCAAAGTCGGTCTGCAGAGCAGAACCAAGTCGGTCCGCAGAGCAGAGCAGAACCAGGTCGGTCTGCAGAGCAGAGCAGAGCCAGGTCGGTCTGCAGAGCAGAGCCAGGTTGGTCTGCAGAACAAAGCCAAGACGTTTTGCAGAGGAAAGTGGCCACAGAGAAAGCGATTTCCAAATTTAAAGACTGTGTAAATTAACCCCAGGTAGAAGGCAGCAGTACAAATGAGGATTTGTCAACTCTGTTGCTAAAAAGGCATATTAAGGGTCGCTGAAGGTTGGAGCATTTCGGAGAGACGGGCGGGCTGAATGCTCCCCTTTCTACTGACAAAGATATTTACAAGAAAACTGTGTGATTTGTTATACCTTTGGCTGATGTAAGACATTATGCGGTGTAATTTTTCGGCTTTTAATAAAAAGATTAAAAGAATACATGATCTTGCTGTTAATCTAGAAGGTAACATGTCAAACTACCATATATATATATATATATATATATATATATATATATATATATATATATATATACACACACACACATATACTTTCTCTACATAGCATGTCCCTCTCAGCACTAACCTCACATAGCATCCGTTTCTATATCCTATGCTCCCCCCTCACAGAACCCACCCCCTCTACTTTGCTGTCATCCAGCCCTTGCTCTCTATCTCACGTCTTCCCTGATACACATCCTCAGCATGCTGAACGCATCCACACTGCCACCTCTTGGAGCTTCAGGAGAAATATTGTTTTGTATACAGGCACGCACCAATTTCTGGCCAGTGGAAGTGTGCGGCCAAGGAGGCACAGGGGGCCCCAGGTTAGGCTACAAAAAAATGAAATGCACTAAAACATTATACAGCCCTGCACCCCCATCTTGTGCACTGCATTACCTGCACCACTGGTAGCTCCCTCCCTGGATGAGACACAGACAAAGTGTGTTTGTGTGTGTGTGGGGGGGGGGCAGGGTTATCCATTGTGTTTCACTGCAGTCCAGCTCTTCTACAGTCCACCCTGTCTCCAGCCTCCAGCACTGCTTCTCTCATTGGGGAGAATAACCTGAAGAATAGTGGCAGGCAATGGCGGGTAAACCTCTGCTGTGCACTGGCAGCGATCAAAGTATCCCCCTGACACACTCACTGACCAGGGCACTGTCTCCAAACAAAGTTGGAGGCTTATTATATAGGGCACAAAAAGCAAACACTCCTCCATCTGTGTCCCTTGGAATCAAGTAAGTGCTGCATGTGCTGTGATGGACACGCTGCTGGGTCCCACCAGGCCATGGGGGGACCACCATGTGGTGGATCGGATTCCCCTCAGCACTTGCTTGTCAGTCAGTGCTGTGCCAAATGCCTTCTATTCAGCCGTTGGAGTCTTTTTATTTAGTTTTGATAGCTAGATGTGGTTTTTATGTGGTTTGTAGATTACAGGGGTGAGGAGCTGAATTGCCACCTGCTTTTTGCCTTTCGCTGCCATGTCACACTCATTTTTGTTGTGTATTTAAAGATGTACTGTAGTTTAGCAGCTTTGTATGCCATGAACATAAAATAATTTGTTAAGAAAATCTTAAAGAACCTCTTATATTATATTAAGAAGACTTTGATTGTCACTTTTCCCAAAAGCCTGCTGGACCAGCAGTCAAAGGACTACTGGTGGATAGACTAAAATTCCAGATCTCAAGGAGTTATCATGACTCTAGAACTTTAAGACATGCTGGGCAGCAGAATTTCCTCAACAAAGTGCTATAAGGGCTTTCCCTATAAAGAAGACAACTCTCACACTAGTTCTTTCTATCACGGGAACACTCTCATTTTATTGAAAAAAAAAAACATCCATACATCTTGGACAAAAGGGCTGAGTGGCAGAGTGTGGGTGGTGCTTGCTCAGATAGGCAGGCTTTTAACTAGATCAATGAGCAGCCAGTTTGAGGAACCCAAGCCAACCAACATCCCTATTGTCATATTGCCATCTTGTGGCCATTTGACTAACTACACACTTGAAGTACATGGTAGTAAATTCCAGTATGATTAAGCCAATTCTCCCCAAAAAACTGCTTATCCAGTTACAGGAAACCAACTACACAGGGGTTAGAGTTTCAAAGACCAAAACCCATGTAGGACAACATTATTATGAGTCTTGGGAGTGTGGTAACTGTTCACCCCCTCCCTGCTTCGCTTCATTTCCTGTGACCAAACAATTCAGAGTACACAGAATAAAAATGAAACATTAACAGTACAACAAAAGTACATCATCTGAACAAGATTAAGTTAGGGAGGTTAGCAACAACAGGGCAGGTTGCCAAGTGAGTAGGGATTAGAGAGTCAGTATTTTATGGTTCTGCTGTTCCCTGACAGGGCCTTCCTCTGTCATTGAGTTCTATTGTCAGAGACTATTTGAAGAGAAGATTTTAATAGACGTGTATATAGAACATATCTGAAACAATTCCCACATTTCTAATTCTTTTACAAACAAAGACAGCATGTCTGTCATCATCAGATCTTAGAAGATATGCTTTTGCAGAATTGCTTCTTTCTTATGTTATTCTATGGATATATATATATATATCAACTTCAAGGGTTTTACACCGTTAAGGAATTCAAGCATAAGGCTCTCCTGAGGATGAATTAAATGAAACATTTTTAGATAGATAAAAGGGACAGAATGGTTTGGCCTTTTGGTTCTTTTCTGTTGTCAAATCTGTATTCCTCAAATTTTTCACATTTTACCACATAAGATGAAATACATCATTGCTTGGTAACGAGTGCGGCTAGAAGGTATTTATGCACCCCCATCTTGTTCGCTTGCATGTGCATCAATGTATCTCTTCCACAACTATATATAACTAGCTACTTGCCCGTCAAAAATGACGGGATTAAAATAGTAAGGCTGGCAATGCTGTTTGGCGCTCATTGCGAGCCTCTCCCGCTTGCTTCCGTGTCCTTCAACTTTCCTGCTTTACACTGATCACCTTCAGCGCTCATTGCGTGCCCCATGCTGAGCACCTTTGTCGCTCATTGCAAGCCTCCCCCTTGCGGTGCTCATCGTGAGCCCCGCACTGAGCGCCTTCAGCAAGTTTTGTGCTTGGGAATGCCATGTGTCTCTTTCCACCATCTCCCCCCCGTCCCTTCCCTGTGTGTTTGTCCTCTGTGTGTCTGCTGAATGTTTACGTGTTACGCGCTGAAGGCCGTTTGTTTTATTGTCAAATTCCTGCGTGCCTGGCGTTGTTGGAGTGTTAGTGTCTTTGATATCGTGCATTTTCTAAATCCCGCGTGCCTGGCTTTGCCTTGCCTCGTTTTCATCCAGTTTCAGAAATATTTACGTTTTTCACCCACCATTTTTTCCCTCGCTTAGTTGATTTTGGACTGACGAAAACCCCCAAATATGGCTCAAAATTGCTTGCAGTCTCACTCCCAAGCTTCCTGGCTCTTCCCCTGTGCTGTTTGTGAGTATGTTATTAAATTTGTTAAAAATTTTGGTTTTTTTTTAGGGTTTTTCCACTTACGCAATTGACTCACAGTTGCGACCCTCACTGCACCGCTGGCTGCAATGAGCACCTTTGGCGCTCATTGCAGTCTAAGTTCTGCGCGGCTGCTTCACGAGGCTCACGTGTGACGGAGCCACTGGCTACAATGAGCGCCTTTGATGCTCATTGCAGCCTAAGTGCTGCGCGGCTGCTTCGCGAGGCTCACATGTGTGACGCTGCTGCTGGCTGCAATGAGCGCCTTTGGCTCAAGTATGCCGGAATTCAAGTATGCCTTGGATATACATTTGGCCATCCTGCAGACTAATTACGCTGAGGTTTTTATGTAAAAAATAGGCACGATAGATTGACCAGAACACGCAGGCTTTTTATGGCTCTATTCCATTGCTCCTGTAAGCACCCTAGTAAGGCTGACTTGTAGGTTATGGGAGTATTAAAAAGCAAATTGACAGAGATATTCTATGGATCCCACAAAAAAAGAATCCTGTAAACTTACAGACTCACATCCAGAGGTTTGCCAGGAGCTCTCTACCTGCTTGCACCCTGCCGTAATTTAAAGGCATATTTAAGTTTCTTGGATTATGACTGCATCTGATAGAGGAGGATCAGCATTGATATGAAACCTTTTTTCCCATAAAAAAATGCCAAAATAAACACTAACAAACTCACCCTAATGTTTGGTAAATCTCTTGAGTTTGCTAGCTGTTGCTTTTCAGTTCCTACCCCTTATATTCAAGCTAAAATTAGCATAAATTCATATTTCATTTTAGCTAATTACAGGCAGCTAATAAATTGTAAGAATCTGTAAATCCTGTTTGTGCACCAAAGAATCATGGGATGTGTATTCCTGTATTCATCCTGGAATAGGAAGTAAGGAGAGGCCAGACACTGCTGTGTAGATCTCTGCACTGTGCTGCTGCTGGCTTGAAGGTTAGTAAAGAGTTAAAATCCATACTCAAATGTAGTGTTTGTATTGGTAAGTACACTGTGGCTATGTAAGCAGCTCTGGGAGTGTGGAAAATAAGTTTTGTTTTTCTATAAAATAAATCTGTATGTGTATAGAATTTATCAATGTACTGTGTGTTTATGTTATAAGCAGTATGTTTCGGATTAGAAAAAGGTAAAAACATTGAAACTTAGATATACCTTTAAGTATACACACTGGAGACTCTGAGCATGATTCTCAGTAGTCTCCACAGCAACGTTACAGCCTAACATTTCCCATAACCCCATCTATAAAAATCACTCCCCATGGCAGAGAAATGGTTAAATAATAATAAAGACTAAATTCCCCCATCAATACATGGGGGGCATCAGGCCTTTTCCCCCTCCCCTTTTGCTGTCAGGGGTCTCTAACCATAAGATACCCAGGCTCATGGTTGGGGTAGCAGAGGGTGATAACTCCTTCAAAGCATCAGATTGGAGGCATCAACATTTCTTGAAGGCATTTTGCTGCCTTTACAGGGGGTTGAAGATACCCAGAGACTTATTTTTCAATTTCGGGCCACTCGAGAGACTTCCTGGTAGGCTATAGCGAGATTGGCGAGAGTCGTGTGATAGCAATTGTTTAGTTATGGGGCACTCTGGGCTTAAGATGTTAATGGCATCTCACTTGGATGGCATTTCTTGGAGGTTAGATTTACTCTGTAGTGTTTTACAAGTGAATGTCACTCTGATTTTTTCTTACAGCAGCCATTGAATACAGACCATAGTTCTTATCTGCTGCCACATTTTTAATCTATGCTTCTGTGTAATTAGTATATCACCCCTTCTTCTCTATTCCTCTTTTCCACTCAATTCACCTCTCTGTGCCACAGCGACATTTTAAATGTTTGCTATGTATCCAACTTAAATGTTAAGGTATTGTGAAACTTCTTATATGTAGCCCTTGAAGTGAAATTAGTTGCCTTATGTCAATACTGGTATGTTGAGGGGATTGTGTACACTGGGGCTCCATCCACTGATATGTCTTTTACATTCACTTTTTGTCTTCATATAGCGAGTGCCCCTGCACAACCAGAAGATTTTTCACATTTGTTTTTGCAGTGGGTTTCTATATAAAACATTTGTGACTACTACGTGCCACTTTCCTTTTAAAACGTATGTGTCTCTTATGCTTCACTTCCTTGAAGATTTGCCTTCCAAAACAAACAAAAAAAAAAAGTAGGCCCCTGCGCTAATCGTGCAGTGTTATTTACGATATATGGCAAAATCAGCTACAGGAAAAAAATTTCACACATTTATTTGAATCTTTTCAGTCAAGTATGGATATTTTTTCTACTCCACAGCCATAGGAGCTAATGGAAAACAGAAAATGGATTAGTGATTGAAAGGCATACTGTATATATTTGCGAACCTCATGCCAAAACAATGACTGTGTTGTAGATTTTTTACAAATTAGCATGTAGGTGCCAGGAGTTGGAGGTTTTTGGAGAGTGAATGTTGCCCAAACCTCTCCCCACAGGTATGCCCAGTTCATTTTACCTCTGTGCAGCAGGAAGAACTTTCAGCCCTTGGGTTAGACTAAGAGATGTCTGTGGTCTTGTATAGCATAAAGATCTTTCTAAGTTCTGAAAAGAACTTACTCCAGCATCAATAACAAAATCCACACATTGATTATGTGAACCAGTTATAGCACCTTTATTACTGAAACAGACATAATTATGTCCCACTCTTAGCAACAAAAGGCCAATCAATTCAAATGTGCATCCATGTTTACCCCAATCACCCATGCCTAAAAGTCTAAGAGAATCCCCCATTGTTTTCCCTTTCCACTGCTGTATTCTTGGTAGGGGGTAATTACACACAATAGGCATAGATACACCAGGCTAAGGGGTTGTGATAATGGAGAGAGATACTTGTGTCATATGACTCCTAGGGGTCATTTATCTCCCTAATCTGGTTAATAAGGACTAGTCCATTACTATGAAATATTGAGCATATACAATATTTACCTTGTAATTGCTAGCCCCCCCCCCCCCAAAGCAAAATATAGACTTACATCCGATTACTCCTATTATGTTCTTACGCACACCCCAACTATAAACATGGGTACCATAGTATGGGCCTAGTGGTACTTAGGCAATTTCCACTATCCTATGCTTTTAACAGGCATAACAAGGAATAACAAACAAATCACAATTTCCCTTTTGTTAACCCATATCTCAGTGGGCCCCTTTCCACTGGCACAATACGCCTATCCAATAAGGCTGAGGGCATCAGTCTGTAAGGTATTGCACAGCTTGTACCGTTTGCATGCTAAAGGCATTGGTTACCCTATATAGCAGAGGAAGAGAGAGAGAGGGTGGGAGAAGTAGGGAGGGAGGAAGTGGAGGGGAAGGAAGGAGATGCAGGGAGGGTAGGAGTGAAGGGGATGGGCTAGGAGTGGTAGTTCTGGGGGAGGAGTGCGGGAGGTGAGGTAGAGAGGAGGGAGTCGCCCATAGAGATAAGCACTTAGTTCAGAGTCAGAGGGGAAGGGGCCTGGTTCTGGGGGGTAGATAGGCCACATGGTCAGAACAGGGAGGTATGGATCCCAGTCCACCATCTAGAGGCTGGCGTCAAACACAGGTTATGGGTGTGGCCACTACAGCATATGCAGATACAAGCTCTGTAGGGATGGTAACTGATAGCAGGACACAATGTACAGCAACTTCTGCATAATGTATAAATATATATATATATATATATATATATATATATATATATATATATATATATATATATATATATATATATATACACACACACACATGTGCTGCAGTGGCCAAACCATGAATCAATGTATTGTTATGAGCCAATAACAAACAATCTCATAATATAAAGAAATGATCAGATCCAGCAAAGTATGGCTTCAAATATTACCTAATAAGTGAACAATCTAGGTGCATGATAACTGCATGTTAGATATATAGGAACACACATCTATGAAATGATCATATAATGTTAACCATATGCCATTTTTCTCTCATTGCAGCTGGCAGAAGGTCTTACTTCACTACAGAGCGTCAGCTCAGTCTGAGCCAGAGGCTGCTGGCAGTGCTTCAGCCCACCAGGCTATGTGTCAGAAGGAGGAGCCCAGGAGCGGATCAGAGGGCCCAGGGGATTAAGTGGCAGCCTCCCAATTAATGTGGTCAGAGGGGGGTCTTTCTAGGCCTTCAACCACACCTGTGGGATTTTAACACCCCACTGGCCCTCTCCGCCCACAGATAGATTCACCAACTGGGCCCACCTATAGGACGGATGACCGGTCCATGAAATGCCATGATCAGCTCCTCCTACCACCACTGGCACATCGTGGGCATCACCGGCATCAGCACCTCCCCACTGGGCCACCACCCGCACCACATCCTCCCACAGCCATGCCCGGCCAAACACGACCTCCATCCCAAGGCCCACCATTGGAGGCCACCATGGGGAAGATGCTAGTCCTGATAAGAGACCGTAGAGACGCTATGAGCGGGATAGAGGCCAGCGTCTTCACCCACCAGGCCTCGGTGGGCCTCAGGAGGCTCCAACATTGGCCAGCTATTCAAAGGCAGTATAAATACTTGTGTTTAAATCTCATAGAGAGATTGTGATAGTACTCTGGCCCCGCTGATGTTGGTCACAGCTAGGCATTCCTTGTGAGATGCCACATCATTACTCGTGGTGAAGGCAAGTGATTGCAAATGACAGAGATTCTGGTTACTTCTGTTATATGGGGTTTGGAATGATGAGATTTGTATGCATCTGATTATGGTTACATAGTTACATAGGTCCTCATTCAATTGCAATTTTGCCAATTGAAGAGGACTCTATATAAGCACATAACATATTTTTTGACCAAAGTTTTTAGTTAGTGAAGACCTTGATTTTGGATGGAAGTTCATTAACTAAAAATTTCTGTTTAAAATATATGTAATGTGCTTATATAGAGCCCTATTGAATTGGCCAACTCACAATTGAATGAGGCTCATAGTATTTAAGGTTGAAAAAAGACCTTCAGTCCATCAAGTTCAACCCTTCAAGATCTCCTCTGATCTGCAATATGCGGATTACCAAAAATGAATTAATTTTTGGTTATTCATGATAACCCTGAATTCCCTTTTTAATTAGAAATAAATCTAGTCCCCTTTTAAAGTTATCTATCAAATCTGCTGTCACCACCTCCTCTGGTAGAGAATTCCACAGATTAACCACCCTTACTGTGACGAACCCTTTTCTTTCTTTAAGCTGGAATCTTTTTACTTCTAACCTCAAGGGATGTCCTCTTGTCAGTTGAAAACCTTTTGCCACAAAAAGCTCCCATGACAAATCTTTATACTGACCCTGGATGTATTTATATAAGGTAATCATATCTCCTCTTAGGTGCCTTTTTTCTAGAGAAAATAAGTTTAATTTGGTTAGACTTTCTTCATAACTTAGCCACTCCATTCCCCTTATTAGTTTTGTTGCCCTCCTCTGTACCTTTTCCATCTCTAAAATGTCATTTTTATGAAGCGGTGCCCAAAATTGTACTCCATATTCCAAATGAGGGCGTACTAGAGATTTGTATAGTGGCAGAATTATATGTGCTTCCCTGGCTTCTATACCCTTCTTAATACATGCTAATATTTTATTTGCCTTTGCAGCTGCTGCTTGGCTTTGAGCACTGTTACCTAGTTGGTTGTCCACAAGCACTCAAAAATCCCTTTCAATATCTGATACACCTAGATTTGCTCCATTAAGAATGTAAATTGCATGGCTATTTTTCCTTCCCAGATGCATAACTTTACATTTATTCGTATTAAATCTCATATGCCATTTAGATGCCCATTCCTCAATTTTATGTAAATCCCTTTGGAGGGAAAGCACATCATTATCTGATTTAATTACCTTGCACAACTTCATGTCATCAGCGAAAATGGAGACACCACACTCTAATCCTACCTCTAAGTCATTAATAAATATGTTAAAAAAGGAGAGGACCTAATACTGAACCCTGAGGAACCCCACTTACCACATTAGTCCAATCAGAGTATGTTCCATTTACAACAACCCTTTGCTTCCTGTCTTTTAGCCAGCTCTCAATCCATGAGCAGATATTTACTGCAATTTCTGTATCTCTTAGTTTGCACAATAGCCTCCCATGTGGCACTGTATCAAAAGCCTTTGCAAAATCCAAAAAGACTACATCCACTGAGTTGCCTTGATCCAGGTTCCTACTAACCTCCTCATAGAAACTAATTAGATTTGTTTGACATGACCTATTCCTCATAAATCCATGTTGACTCCTACTTATAATCCTGTTCAAATAGACATATTATTGTATGTTATCCGTTATTAACCCTTCTAAAAGCTTCCCCACTACAGAAGTGAGGCTCACTGGTCTATAATTCCCCGGAATTGCTCTTGCTCCCATTTTAAATATAGGTATCACATCAGCTTTTCTCCAGTCACCCTGTGTTGAGTGAATCTTGAAAAATTAAATATAATGGTTTGGCTATTACAGAACCCAGTTCCCTCAGTACTCTTGGATGTATTCCATCAGGACCCGGGGCTTTATTAACATTTATTTTTTCCAACCTCTTTTGGATTACTTCATGTGTTAACCAATTATTTGGCAAAGTCAGTGTAGCCCCATTATGTTGCATTGTCAGAACCACTGGTACCTCCCTTGTGTATACCGAAGAAAAGAACCTATTTAGCTCATCTGCCTTTTCCTGGTCACTAATTATCAGACGGTCTGTGTCACATTGTAATGTTCCTATTGTGTCCTTCCTCGCCTTCTTCCCATTAATATACTTAAAAAATATTTTAGGGTTAGTCTTACTCTCTTTTGCAATTAATTTTTCATTTTCTATTTTAGCCAGTCTAATAGCGCTTTTGCAAGCCTTTTTGATTTCCTTGTACTCCCGTAAAGCAGTCTCTGTCCCCTCTTGTTTGTATAAATTAAATGCCTGTTTTTACTCCGTATCTTGATCTTTAAATCATTGTTAAGCAACATTGGATGGAATTTACTCCTTTTACTTTTATTCCCACATGGTATATGCCGATGTGTGTGTGTGTATATTTAGTAAGGATTTGAACGTTGTCCATTTATGTTCAGTGTTTTTACCTATCAGTTCTCTGTCCCAGTCTATAGTTTGTATTGCTGCCCTTTGACCGTTAAAATCTGCCCTTTTAAAATTAAGAGTTTTCGTTGGCCCCTTAAAATTTTTTTTTTAATTCAATCTCAAACGAGACTGTGTTGTGATCTCTGTTTCCCAAAGGTTGCCCTATTCCAACATTTGATACTATATCAATATTATTTGTGATGAGTAAATCTAAGATAGCTTTATTTCTAGTAGGCTCTTGTATCACCTGGGCCAGATAATGATCTCTGAGTGTACTCAAGAACCTGCTCCCCTTAGCTGAACTGCTGGTCTCATTCATCAAGTTTATTTCAGGATAATTAAAGTCTCCCATAATTAGAACTTGCCCATGCTTAGCTGCATTGCCAATCTGTAACAATAATTACATTTCCTCACTTTCAGCTATATTTGGTGGTTTATAGCATACTCCTACTAATATTCTTTTGGAATGGTTACTGTTGTGTAATGACCAAACGTGACTCTAGTAGATGCTATGCATCATTATTATACAGTATTACCTTTACCCCCTTTAGGTTTTGCCATTTTCCCCATCCTATTGTCCTTTCGGATCCGCCCAGAGTAAACCCATGATATTAATGCACCATCGGAAATGTTTACGATTGTGCTCTGTATATACAATAAACAATGATACTATCTCTCTTGGTTAGTGATTTGAGACATAATCGTACATAACAATTACTTCACTATTATGTTTTAGGTTATTGGTCATTTTCCTGTATAGGCATCTCTTCATGTATTGTATGATTCCAGAATATTCCAGTGACAAGCATGGTTTTCATAGCAGCTGCTGTGGTCCATGTGTGTTTGCTGATTGTTATTAATTAACCTGTTGTGTTTTGTGCTCTGTGTTCCCCTGGACATTGTGATATGTTATGTGGAGTGTGGAGGTGTGATATAGGCAATAGCTATATATATATATATATATATATATATATATATATATATATACATATATAATATATATATATATAAATATATATATATATATATATATATATATATATATATATATATATATATATATATATATATATAGCTATTGCCTATATCACACCTCCAAGGATGTCCCCTGGATATATTTATATAATGTAATCATATCCTCTCTTAGGCACCTTTTTTCTAGAGAAAAGTTGAATTTGGTTAGTCTTTCTTCATAACTTAGCCCCTCCATTCCCCTTTTAGTTTTGTCCTTCTCTGTACTTTTTCCAGTTCTAAAATGTCCTTTTTATGAAGCGGTGCCCAAAATTGTACTCCATATTCCAAATGAGGGCGTACTAGGAATGTATTTAGTGGCAGAATTATATTTGCTTCCCTGGCTTCTATACCCTTCTTAATA
This sequence comes from Discoglossus pictus, assembly GCA_027410445.1. Classification (NCBI taxonomy): domain Eukaryota; kingdom Metazoa; phylum Chordata; class Amphibia; order Anura; family Alytidae; genus Discoglossus; species Discoglossus pictus. The sequence goes on from CM050163.1 coordinate 229,762,082, forward strand.
CATGCTAATATTGTATTTGTCTTTGCAGCTGCTGCTTGGCTTTGAGCACTGTTACCTAGGTGGTTGTCCACAAGCACTCCCAAATCCCTCTCAATATCTGTTACCCCTAGATTTGCTCATCTGCCATTTAGTTGAACATTCCTATAATGTATGCAAATCCCTTTGTTGGGAATGTACATCATTTTCTGAATTAATTACCTTGCACAACTTAGTGTCATCAGCATAAATGGAGACCTTACTTTCCAATCCTACTTCATTAATAAATAAGTTAAAATATGTGATGATTCAAACATATAAATGTATGTATATAAATGGTATTTTCACATTTGTGTCTCTGTGACTGTAGTATATTATTTGTAATGTAGTTATACGATTGCAGAGGCAATTTATTAATGTGCTGTCTATTTAACAGATTTTTCCAGCTGTGAGCAGAACATTTTCTGTTCCCATTTGTCTGATGGGTCACACATTCGATTGTTTTTAACAGCACGTGTGCCAATAGCAATGTCAATCTTTCATTTGTGATGATCTTGCATGCTTTTCTATTGTTTTTAAGTGGTTTCCTGTCCCTTTAATTGCTGCCTCAACACCCAGCAATGGTTTTAAAACTACTTGCGAGTAAGTGGTCATTGGTACCTGTTATGGCACTGCCCTGATTTGTGAGTGATCCACAAATCTTATTCCCTTATCCTTTCAGATAGTTTTATCTTAACTTAAACTGACATATTTAGTGATTGTTGTTCAGTCATGTTCAACTCTCAGTGACCCTATGGACCGCAGCATCCCAGACGCATCATGTCTCTGGTTGTGCTTATCCATAAGGTTTTCTTGGCAAACATTTTCAGTCACGGATGCATATACTTTAGTTCTTTAATAGCAAAAGAAATAACAACAACAGCAGCGACAAAGCATTATGTGGCTTTGAGGTATTTCTTGTGTTATTGTGCAGAGGGTTGGATGATCTGAGAAAATGATGTGATAAATCTGTATTTACATTTCTTCTCATCCGTAAGCGCTACATTGCCAGGCCTCACTACCACAGCTACATGCGCTCCTGCTTCTTCTGCAGCCTTGGCCTCTGTGAAAATAATAAACACAATATAAATAAGCAAAAATATATTTCTTCCTCTGTCGTAGATTTATTTAAATAAACTAAAATACTAAACATTAGCTACTTAAATGTCCAACAGTTTGTATATGCACTAATGGATACATGATTTACAGCCTTTCTGCTTCATTTTAACTGCTCTACATGAAAATAAAGTAAAGAAGCTGTAAAAATATTCTCATTTAAATTGTACAGTTTTAGCTTTTTAAAACCTTTAAATTGTCAAAATATCTTATTATCCTCAGATGGGCTGCACTGGTTGATATATTGAGCTTATGGGGAGCTCAATTATACACGTTCAATTTAAATACATGTATGCTCTCTTTTATTTTATTTTTATTGTTTTACTATGAAATTTTTTTTTCTCTGGAAAATATTTTTTTTTTCCCTTTTTTGTTGCAGCAAATATAGTATCTGGGAATTTACAAGGTCCTTGTGAGTTTTGGTCCTTTCAGAACCTGTATAGACCAACAAACAGCTGTGAGGGAGCACTGGGAAGAATTACTGTTATATAAAAACACCTATAAAATACTGAAATATGCAAACATTGTAATTAAGAAGATTTTTTTTCACTTAGTTTTAGTGCTCTATTGGAAGATGATGAGCGGAATTAAATTAAGGTTTTGATAATTTGTTCATTTTCTATATTCAGTAATTCAGAACCGCCCTTCCAGCAGAAAGAGGCGCACTAAAGAGACAACAAGTTGACTTCATGTTAAAGAGCAGTAAAACTATAGTGTACTAGCCATTTTTTTCTACAGCAGATATTTCCAGAGATATTCAGCATTGTCTGTGCCTCACCTTAATTTCGATGTGTGACTCCATATGATACTTTACAGCTCAGGATACTTGATAAATACCGGGGAAGGGATTTTACTGCATTATAACATTGGGGCGTATTGTTTTTGCCGCCATGGAAACAAACAAGCAGAATTTGTTACTAATTATCACATCAAACTGGCTAATTAGTACTCACGAGCCTCTCAATTATAATATAAAAGCTGGACAAACAATGCTTAAACAGTGTTCTCCCCAGGAATCCTTAGCTGCTAGGTGACACATCCACATAATGAGTGCCTGCCAGCCATCTGTCCCTCAAGTTGGCCTGGGGAGAACACTGCTTAATATCCCATGAATTATTAACTTCAGAAGGAAATGGCTAGCATGATGTATAGCCAGTTTTTAATTCTCTTTAAGTGTATTTTCCTTATTATACTAAGCTTACTTACTATGTACACTTCTGTTCCTCCTGACTGCTGAATGACTTTGAATGTCACAATTTCAGTAAGGATGGTACAATTTTCAGAAATGGCAAAACAATTAAAGCCATTGCACAACATGCATGTTAGAATTTCAGACTGTGTTACTACTTACCTTTAGTGATATCTGTCAAGAAAAGAATGTTCTTAGTCTGGCATCCAATGCTTTTTGCAATGTTCCTGTAGCTCTCACTCTCCACCTTGTGTCCAGATGTAGTATCAAAGTGCCCATCAAATAGCTGAAACATAAAGCAATGCAAAGCCAGCTTTAATAAATACTACTAGGAAATCTAAACTATCGCAGGGTGTACACTATGGCCTCAACATAAATAAATTAACCTTTAAAATACAACTTATTTAAGTAAACAAAGGGTGCTGTTGTCTCTACATGCCTCCCAGCTTATATATAGCATTCTGCAAACAGACAATTCCCCTTTTTCACACAGTGCCATCCAGCTTCTAACATTGGTTGCTCAAAATGGGGCATGGTTGGAAATTATTCCTCACTGTGCTTAAAGGGACATGAAGAGTTCCCTGTTTTTAATATTAAAATACCTAAGTGTTTATTTACATATTTAAACATAATTTCATTAACCAGTGCTTAAAAGCTGTTATATACAATGGGCCTCATTCAATTGCAATTTGGCCAATTGAATAGGGCTCTATATACGCACATAGCATATTTTTTTTACAGATATTTTTAGTTAGTGAAGACCTTGCTTTTGGATAGAAAAACGTCTGTAAGAAAAATATGCTATGTGCTTATATAGAGCCCTATTCAATTGGTCACATCGCAAATGAATGAGGCCCAATGTGTCTATAGTACTAGATGTGCTAGCCAATCACAGACTGTGTCTCAGCAGCAAACATGATGTGACCACTTACAGCCTTATTAAATTGTGATTCGGCCAATTGAATAGGGCTCTATATAAAGTACAGAGCATATTTTTTTACAGAAGTTTTTAGTTAGTGAACTTCTATGCAAAACCAAGGTCTTCACTAACTAAAAACTTCTGTAAAAAAATATGCTCTATGCTTATATAGATCCCTATTCAATTGGCCGAATCTAAATTTAATAAGGCTGTTACGTAGTATATTTTATTATTAAAAACAGACAACCCTCCATGTCAATTTAAGGGATTTCAGAGAAACCTCTCAGCCAATCTACTGCGGCAATCTCAAGCTCTATATTGCCACATATTCTATTAGCTACTAGCAATCCGATTACGAGTTACCCACCCCCAATCGCTACAGGCCAGCCAAACCCGCAAAACTGACCTTAAAACTCCATTGGTTTTAGCACAGCTTGAATATCACAAGCTCTAAATAATTAGTTACACAAAATCGATATTCTATTAGACCTGTAGCTCTCGCTCGCAAATAAAGTCTTACTTGCAATTGAAAATAGGACTCACAAGGCATTTTTCAAACACTCAGAGCTGTAACAGCAATTAAAACACACAATACTGTACTTTAAAAGCATGGGAAGGCATGGAAACACATTAAAAGTAATTGCACAACAGTCTCAAACTCACAAATATGCTATTTAAAAATATTCAGTCTCTTACTATTGGCTGTGTCTAAGAAGTAAATCACGGGCTTGCTTAAATATTGTCAGATCATATGATCACACTCCCTGAAATCCTACTTAAAAAAAGGCAGGCTTTATGTTTTTAGGCTTAATAAGGTAAATTGCAATAGAATACATCAAAACATTTAGAGAAAGAACACATCCAGCCAAAATGATGGGTTAGAGGCGTTTGCGGACTTCTTATAGAATAGGGCTCTTATTTACCAAGATATTTCTTATGGGTGGGTGATTATTATCAATAATCTGGCTGGATTAATTCAGTCTAAAACCATATCAAATTGACAGGAAAGTGTAGACCTCATGGGACAACTGAGCCGATTAATCCCTAGGATCAGCAAAGAAGGCAGAACCCTAAGTGCAGACCAGAGCTGATATGCCAGGCAAGTCCCAACTCCACAGGAGAGTCAGAAATCCCCAGACTTCTCTGTGGTGCTACTGACTAGTTAGAGCTACTATTATGGTGTGTTGGTCCTCCGTGGAGTATCTCTAACAGCCTTAGTAATCTCATTTTTATAAAGGATGCTTTGTTCTCAATTATATATATATATACTGTATATATAATTATAACTTGTGATATAGGGGCCTCAGAGACATAAAATGTTATCACTAGTCTGCCAGAAGAAGCATTTTCTACGTATACATTCAAAAACATATGATTCCACAAAGTTCAGGTTTGGAGAGTCACATTCACCTCGAGTAAGTCACCTTCCATGGAGTATCCAAATAAGAGTTTCTGGGCCTCTATGCTTCCTGAAGAATAAATATACACCTTCAAGCCGGCCTCCCTCCATTTTCTAATAGCCAGCCCCACATCCTCATAGACCCTGGAGGAAAACAGAAAAGGTTTTAATATTTAAGACTATAGTTAATAACTAGTAGATCAAGAGCTATTGATACAGAGACTTTTAAGTATTGTCAAAATACATTAAAATATTGAAAATGTTTTGGATACCAACAGTAATAATAAGTAATTTTCTTGACAAATTACAGGTAGAGGGCAAAATTCAGTGGAAGCGTTACTGCTGGTTCGGCAGATGCCAAGCAATGGGATTCAAAAAAAGCTAGCATTCCTCTGTCGTCAGCTGTGGCCTGGGTTAAAGATGGACTAGATGAGAGGGGTCGATAAGGATTTGTATAGAAAGGTGATCTGATCACCAAAGGAATTATCTAACCACATACATACAGTATCTCAGAAAAGGGAGTACACCCCTCACATTTTTGGTAAATATTTTATTATATCTTTTCATAAGACAACACTGAAGTAATGACACTCTGCTACAATGTAAAGTAGTAAGTGTACAGCCTGTATAACAGTGTAAATGTGCTGTCCCCTCAAAATAACTCAACACACAGCCATTAATGTCTGAACCGTTGGCAAGTGAGTACACCCCTAAGTGGAAATGTCAAAATTGGTGTGGCCACCATTATTTTCCAGCCCTGCCTTAACCCTCATGGGCATGGAGTTTCACAGGTTTCCACTGGAGTACTCTTCCACTCCTCCATGATGACATCACAGAGCTGGTGGATGTTAGAGACCTTGCACTCCCTCACCTTCCGTTTTGAGGATGGCCGACAGATACTCAATAGGGTTTAGGTCTGGAGACATAGTTTGTCAGTCCATCACCTTTACCTTCAGCTTCTATAGCAAGGCAGTGGTCGTCTTGGAGGTGTGTTTGGGGTCGTTATTATGTTGGAATACTGCCCTGTGACCCAGGAGGGGATCATGCTCTGCTTCAGTATGTCACAGTACATGTTGGCATTAATGGTTTCCTCAATGAACTGTAGCTCCCCAGTGCCAGCAGCACAAGGTCTAAGGTGTGAACGAGGAGCAGGTGTGTTCAATTTGGTGTTATCGCTCTCACACTTTCACCCAAACCATGACACTCCCACCACCATGCTGGACTGTAGGCAAGACACTTGTCTTTGTTCTCCTCACCTGGTTGCCGCACACACGCTTGACACCATCTGAACCAAATAAGTTTATCTTGGTCTCATTGGACCACAGGCCTGATTCCAGTAATCCTTGTTCTTAGTCTGCTTGTCTTCAGCAAACTGTTTGCGTGCTTTCTGGTGCATCATCTGGGATGACAGCCATGCAGACCAATTTGATGCAGTGTGCAGCGTATGGTCTGAGCGCTGATAGGCTGACCCCCCACCCCTTCAACCTTTGCAGCAATGCTGGCAGCACTTATACGTCTATTTCCCAAAGACAACCCCTGGATATGATGCTGAGCACGTGCACTCAACTTCTTTGAGTCGACCATGACGAGGCCTGTTCTGAGTGGAACCTGTCCTGAGAAACCGCTGTATAATTTTGCCCACCATGCTGCAGCTCAGTTTCAGGGTCTTGGCAATCTTCTTATAGCCTAGACCATCTTTATGTAGAGCAACAATTCTTTTTTTCAGATCCTCAGAGAGTTCTTTGCCATGAGGTGCCATGTTGAACTTCCAGTGACCAGTATGAGAGAGTGTGAGAGCGATAACACCAAATTTAACACACCTTCTCCCCATTCACACCTGAGACCTTGTAACACGAACAAGTCATATGACACCGGGGAGGGAAAATGGGTAATTGTGCCCAATTTGAACAGTTCCACTTAGGGGTGTACTCACTTTTGTTGCCAACGGTTTAGACATTAATGGCTGTGTGTTGAGTTATTTTGAGGGGACAGCAAATTTACACTGTTATACATGCTGTACACTTATTACTTTACATTGTAGCAGAGTTTCATTTCCTCAGTGTTGTCACATGAAAAGATATTATAAAGTATTTACAAAAATGTGAGGGGTGTACTCACTTTTGAGAGATACTGTATATCTAACACTTTTTCATTGACTCATACAGTCACCTTGTATAGAGAAGTTGCAAAGGCCCTCAATTCATAAGCTCCACCACTGGCAAGATTGATATGCAAACTTAAAGGCTAAGCTTAAATTTCCATTCAACAAACAGCATAAATATTAAAAACACATATTTATTTAAAAAAAAGTCTATGTCTAAATCATATCAAGGAGGAGCATTTCATCCTTCCTACTAATCACCACAGAGAAAACTATCAGCAATACGGCAGAAGCCAGCCATTATCCTGCAAGTATACAAGGGCCAGCGAGATTTACATTTGATTTCAGCGTATGTAGAGTGGGTACAGCAGTCATATTTATTACTGGGACTAGCGACTTGCCTGTCAAAAATGACGGGGCAATAAAATTATAAGGCAGGTAATGCTGTTTGCCACAGACAGTATCAGCCTTATTAAATTGTGATTCTGCAAATTTAAAAGGGCTCTATTTAAGCACACAGCATATTATTTTACAGAAGTTTTTAGTTAGTGAACTTCTATCCAAAAGCAAGGTCTTCACTAACTAAAAACTTCTGTAAAAAAAAATGCTATGTGCTTATATAGAGCCCTTTTAATTTGCCGAATCGCAAATTAATAAGGCTGTAAGTGCTTTGGTCGTCTGAGATCCTTCGGCGCTCATTGCGAGCCTCTCGGTTGGTGTATTTTTTGTTATGAGAGTCGCTTTTGCTCTCATTGTAAGGTCCGCGCTGATCTCCTTTTTCGCTTATTGCAAGTCTCTCCCCTGCTTTAGTTTGTGTCCTATGAACACCGTTGGCGCTCCGTTTGAGGCGCACGGTGAAGGGCTTTGTGGTTTATTGCGATACTGTGTTTTTTTTTTGTATATGTATTTTTTATTGATAATTAATTAATTAATTAATGAAATTATATATTAATATACTTTACCTATTTGTAATTAATATATGCATCAAGGAATGTGCTGAAGAGCTAACAATCTGTTTTGATGTTCCTGCAGCATACAATGTAGATTTGCAGTGTTGTTGAGCTGAGGTGTAAGTGTCAGCAATGTGTGCAGTGTGTTGTGTAAATAGGCTGCGTGCGCGAGGGCAAACCAATTGTGTAGCTAGGTACTTCCGCATTCTGTTAGTGTTGTAAAATGGCGGCAAATGTGTATGTGGTACGCGGGTGTGGATAATTTAGCGTCCTTGCTAATAGTGTATCTTGTACCTCGTACAGGTTTTTGTAAAAGTCGTATGTGCTTGGCGGTGTTTTTTGGCTATAGGGGTCATGTAGTCTCATTTTTGTTTTTTTTTGGCGTCCATTTTTTCTCTTGCTTAGGGGATTTTTGAGTGTCTAAACTGTAAATTGGACTTAAATTGAGGTGTAACCTCACTTCCAGAAGTCGTGGGTGCCCCCACCCCTTGCTGTGGGTAAGTTTTTTATTTTATTTTTGTGTGTATTTAGTGTTTTTGTAATGTTTTCCACTGTACGCGGTTCGATCGTTTTTTTGCGAGTTCGTAATTTTTTTTTCGAAGTCCCGGGGGTTGTATTTTTTGTGTAAGTCCGTATTTAGTCATTGCGTGTTAGAGTTATTTTTTAAAGTCCTGCTTCTGTGGGTGTTTTTTAACCGCTTGTAAAGGCGCATAGAGCCTCTACCTCCGCAAATGCGGCCCCTCGCTTCGCAAGGGTCCGCATTTGCGGCCTGCAATGAGCCAAAGGCTCATTGCAGTTGACGTTGGAGCCTCCACCTTCCGCAAATGCGGCCCCTCGCTTCTCGAGCTCACAAAGCGTGATGATGTTTCGTGGTACACGTGTGTGTGTGTGTGATACAGTCATGCTTGCACTAGATAGTTATATATAAAAAAAAATGTGATTATTTAAAGAAATGTATACACATTATAAGATGTCTATAATGCTATGGACATATCCAAATAGCCGTATTTACATTAGAAATGTTGGTTGCCTGTGATCCTTTAAACAAAAAGTGCATTGCTAACTAATTATTTAACATTTTCTCAATGCAGGTGTGCAGTTGTTATTTAATTATGTCCAGTTTTCCTTTAAAATAAAGCATTACTTGTTTAATAATGTTTTTTAAAACAATGAAATTTGTAATATTTAACTTTCAATCAGCCATTCTGACCCTTCCACTAAGGATGGCTGCAATGTCTTTCAAATTGGGCCATTATGGCCAGTAATTACCCCTTTGCATTTTGACTCTTGTGTCCAGTTTAAGTCCTGTGCAAAAAAAAAATGGATGCACATGCTTAAGAGTTATCTAATCTAATTACTCACTAAAGACAATAAATTCAAAGCTTCACATGGTTATAAGTAATTACTACTAATCATGCCGCCTTTAGAAAGACAATCTTGATGGGAAAGCCAGAATGGTGATGGAAAGCTAAAAAATGAAAATTTCAATGTAAGATTACAGGAAGAAAATGCAATTGTTGAGTACTAGGTATTACCGATAGTTTTCATATTTGGAACCTTTGCTGTGTCATTTTTAAATACTTTTGAAGCTCAATTATTTAACACTTCCATTCAAAAACAAATTGCAACTATATTTATTTATTAATTAATAAATTATTATCATCATTATTATTTTGCGATTCAGTAAATTTGAAAGGGCTCTAATTAAGCACAGAGCATATTTTATTTACAGAAGTTTTTAGTTAGTGAAGACCTTTCTTTTAGATAGAAGTTCACTAACTAAAAACTTCTGTAAAAAAATATGCTGTGTGCTTAATTAGAGCCCTTTTAAATGTACCGAATCTCAATTTAATAAGGCTGTATGTTTATTTGCCATTTCTGGAATAACTGGGAACTTTGTTAAAGTCTAAATAAGAAAATGTACTAATGATATAAAACATAAATCCAATGCTGTGAGAATTGCAGTCATGACCATAAGCAGACTCAGATAGCCTCCGTCTTCAGGTCTCTTATCAGTCACTTGAATATTTAGATATTTGTAAAGTTTTTAACATATTTGTAGCAGCATTCGCAGCCGTGGGCAAAAAACTATTTTTGGATAAAACCTTTATTTTGTATCCTGCTAATTTCTATTCTCTCTTTAGAAGTGGAAGCAGGAGGGAGGGAAGAGTGAGGGGAGATTTTTAACTAATTGGTGGATAACATAAGATAATATTACAGCATGGGGCACCTCCCCCTCCCATAGTATCAGTGAGGCAGCCTGCAAGTTTATTTGCAAACCTTACTTACCCTGCTCTGTAACCGCCCTTGTGCCTTGAAGAGGAAGGGGGATTGTCATGGCAACATCCATGCAATGGCATACTCTGCTAAAATGAAGATTTTGTCTGAAATTGATTTTATACCCATGATTTACAGCTGCTAATGATGTTAGTTTGTTGCATACTTCACAAATGTGAAGTGTTTGCTAAGCTTGAAAAGGCACATCTACGTTTCCTGTATTATGAATGCATCTGATAGAGGAGAATCAGCAGTGTATGCAAACATGTTTTTGCATGAAAAAAGACCAAAATAAAAATTAACAAACTCACGCTGGATGTTTGCAAAATCTCTTGAGTTTGCAAGCAACAGCTTGTGTGGGTTAACACCCCTGCATATCCAAGCTAAATTAGCATAACATTCATAATTCATTTGGCCAATCATAGGCAGCTAATACATTTTAATACACTACAACAATCAGTGATGGCAGTTTGTGCAGGAAGTAATCGTGGAATGTGTAGTCCCACTGTAGAATTAAACCTGAAGATCTGAAGATCTCTGCATTGAGCTGCTGTTGGCTTGAAGGTTAGTAAAGTGTTCAAATCTGTATTTGAATGCAGTGTTTTTATTGGTAGGTATCAGGTACCTATGTAAGCAGCTCTGGGGTGTGGAAAACAAGTTTTATTTTAAAATAAAATAAATATGTATGTGTATAGAATGACTCCATGTAATGTGTGTGTCTGATATAAGCAGCATGTATTCGATTAGAGAAAGGTAAAAACTGGGAAACCTACATATACCTTTAAAGTGACAAAAAAAACATCCCAATTATTGAAGAAATGAAACATACCAGTGGAGAGAAATAAAGAAAAATAAATAGTGTACCCAGTTGAAAAACTATAATAGGAACACAAGCAATTATCAATGAAAGTATTAAATATTATTTAATGTCTCTGTGACTATTACCAAGTGGCATGCTTTTCTTTATTACCTCCCATTGCTAATTTTAATTACTGACCAGGAATGTCATTATCTCAGAGGGATGATATTTCATAACTCAGGCTTCGTTATATTTTTATGCATACTTTTAATTTCTGCAATAAGTTGGACCTTTTTTAAAATACTTATGTGTGGTGTCCCAAGTTTAGTAATATTTGCTGAATGGTTATGATCAAGGAGTCAAGCTCACTTCAGGGTCATTCAGCAACAGTTGCTAACATTGTGAACCATCACATTGCTATTAAAGGGATATCTAAGTGAGCTGGATTAATACATTTCTGTACTCTATAGGCAAAAAGCAGCCTAAATGTATACACCACATCTCATAAAACATTTTATTTGTATTAATATCTAAAGATCCCTCCCAATCAGCATGCAGATTCCGGAGAGCAATATTAATCCACTATTTACCTGCTCCTGCTTGCTCAGCCAATCTACTTGCAGCTTCTGGTCACATGTCAGTAACACACTACATTTCCCAGCTGCTTTGCTACATATCCCATGCTGCTTTGCACCACAGACAGGAAACCAGAGTTAATTCATGGGTTTCAGCTAACCTAATTGGCCAAAACAAATCATTCCAAAACAAAATGTACCATGTTGCCTGTGATTGGTCAAAATGAATATGACTGTTATGCTAATTTTAGAGATTGGCTGGGGGTGTCAACTTTGAAAGCCAACTGTTTGCAAATTCAAGAAATGCAGCTGACTTTGAGGTGAGTGTTTAAAATGTGTATTTGCGGTATTTTTTCATGCAAACATTTTTTTTCACACTCTACTGATTCTCCTCCATTAGATGCAATCATAATCCCGCAAACTTTGATATCCCTTTAAGTTACAAATGACTAATTAGTTGGATCTGTATCCTGGTTATAACTAAGAAAATGTAATTTTCAAAGCAGCTATTAGCAAAATGACATGGATCTGTCACTACAATTACCTATTTATTCATTCTTCTGTTCTTTTTGAGGGGGTAATGATTCTTCTTTACAAACCAGCAGAGCCAACATTTCATACTTACTCTCCCCTCAATTGTCCAGTGACATACGCCGACCTCCACATGTGACCCTGCAGCTGTTTTAGAGCCGTGGTCTTCCTGTCCGAGGACATCTGCCAGTGTACATTATCCACCAATGCTTGGATAACTTGCTCTAGGTTGGTGCTATTCTCTGAGAGGCGAGGAATGGCCACAAATCCACTGAGGTGGGAGTCCTTCTCTGCCTTAGAAAAATAAACAGAAAGCATCATCTGAGATAAGAATTAACAAGGTCACTGACAAAATCACACTTTTACTTTTAGTATACAAATAAAAGTACTCAGATTCACTGTACAATGATATACACATATACATACATACATATCATTTATATCTATACAGTATATGCAAAGAGTGGAGTAGCTGTGAATGTCTAGTATTTCAGATGCATAATCAGAGTATACCTGTTAACTAATATCTCTGACCAATAAAACAAGGTATAATTTTATACTGCAACACTCTGGTTATAAATAAATATATATATATATATATATATATATATATATATATATATATATATATATATATATATATATATATATATATAGTACATTTGTGTTCATATTTGAATGTCTAACACAAGTTAAAAAAAAACTTGTTTCATGTTCAGAATTCCGAGAAATACAGTTATAACACTGGATTCTGGGAACCTAGGCATGAAAATGTGCCCACAAAGGGTTCTCTCTTGCAATCCATAACCAGTTCAAACTTGGTTTGCTGTAAGCATATGCCTGCTGTATCACATAGCTTTGAGCAAAGCTAAGGTATAATACTTTTAAATGCAGTCTAATCATGAACTAGGATGGATCTCTTACCTCCAATACGCAGACAATGACATCCCATTGTCAAACTACTCCCTATTATAGCAATACTGAAAGTATAGAAGGCCAGTACAATAGACCAAAATAAGGAAGCTGTTAACCGGCTAACTGCTGGCAAACAAATTTTGCCAGTTTGAACCAGTATTGTTTTTTTGTTCCCAATATATTTAAATAACAACGTCTGTATAGCATATGGGAGAAATATCTCTTGCCTCCCACACATTATTTTGCTGATTTGTAAAATTATTTTTATAAATATATTTCCTTTTTTTTTATACATTATTTATATAGCTTAACTGCTGCCAATAAGTACTAAAGTGAAAAATATATATACTTTCAGTATTGCTTTCATAGGGAGTAGTTTGACAACGGGATGTCATTGTTTGCTTGTCTTGGCTCTGCTAATCTAATCTACAGTATCCCCAACACAGTAAAGGTCCCAGTTATTCCAGAAATTATGTTATATATTACCTGAAAAGATCAACCTTCTCACCGAACAACTTTATCTAAGGCAACTGATTAACTCTTACAATGGGAATAAAACGAAGGAAGTACACAGTAGTTTAAAGGACCATTGTACAATTAAAATAAAATTTGTTTGAAAACTCTAAGTCTAACTAAAAGGATAACTAGGCAGCAAAGTCATACAGCTAGTTGTTAATATGTAAAAAAACAAACAAACAAGATGCATCCATGACACATTGGTGGAAGTTGTGTGTGTGAGAGAGGAGTGTTTACATTTCTGGAGAGCTATGGTTGCATTCAATGATGCAAGGTGCCTGTTTACGAGCCAGTGAGGGGAAAAGTATGTGGTGTCAATTACATTCTTACCAAATTATCTTAACATAGGTTCATTGTTCCCTCCTTCCACAAGCCACCGTTCATTGATAGACAAAACACACACCCTCCAGATTCAGTTTCAGAGAAAGTGATTTATCAAACAAAAAGTGGATTCCTGTACTTATAAACAGTTTCCAAAAATGTAGATGTTCCTAAAAAGTTTTATGTCCATGCCTTACACAGCTACTAATATTGTTAGTTTGATACATACTTGTCAGACAAGTGTCTACAGTGGTCCTTTAAAGGACCACTGTAGTTCAAAAAAAAAGGCACCTATTTGTGAATTTACAATACTAAAACCTTTATAAGCCATGGACATAAACACATTTTTTGGAAAATGAGCTTGTTTTGGTGTCGCTGATGCAAAGAAGGTAGGGGCCTGGAGTAAAGGAGTATCTTCCTTTATAAGGGAAGAGAGGCGTTTAATAAATTTCATAAAATGATGGTCTGACCATCTACATACACTTTTAGTTTTTACTGAATCCTCATTTTTGAGAGTTGAATCATGAGGGTGTGTTTTTATCTATCAGTGAAGGGAGTAAAGAAGGGATAGGGTGAGGTCACAGAAAATGTAAATACTGTACTTCTCTCTCACATATGCACACAACACTGGATGCCTCTAGTGTCCATAAGATGATTTTCAGTTTTCATTCAAGATCGGTTATTTAACAGTTTTCCACTCAAAGTATTTAATAACAATCAACTAAAATAAGTATGTATTTGTGTCAGTGTAATTTCTGCAATAAATAAAACCTATGTCCCTTTGAGGACGCACTTCGAGCCACTGCCGATGACACGCACTGTCTCTTGCATGCTAGCGAGCTGTCTGGTGTAATTAGATTAGATAACGACTCTGAGGTAGAAAGACATTTACATATTATTTGTTTACTTGTTCCTTCCATATGGAAAGTAGTAAACGCTGCATGTCGTTACCCAGAATCCTTAGTAGCAGTGGGAACACTGTTCACTGAGACATTCTTTAGAAAAACTGGTCTCCTGGCCTGTGCGAGACAAATAAAGGTATGAATGATCTTTTATTTCCTTAATGATTATCCAGTTGAGGGTTTTTCAATCACCTTTTTAGTCACCATAATATACTTAGGGTCTCATTCAATTGAGCCCTAGGGAGATGCGGCTTCATTAAGGGAGCCCATAAGTTATTTTGCTATTCAATTGGCGTCTTTTTTTGCGGGCTCCGACCGGTTTTCCGGCTTTGGCCTCCGATTCACTGAGATGGTTCACATCGCAAGTTAATGCCCCTCCAAGCCTTTGATCTTTCACAGCCGCAAGAGTTACTATCGCTAAAAATCGCTATTCAATTGCTCCGTGTCCCTCTCGCTAAGCAAGCCGTCAAGCTTACAAATGTCAAATGTCCAACCACGAGTTAAGGGTACCAAGGGGGACCCGCAAAGGGCTTAATGACATGTCCGTAGCACTTTAAATGCACATATACACACACTACTGTACTTTTATTAAAAGGGAAAGTGATGTTAGGTCTTAGAAATAATAACACAACAATCTCAAGCTCGCAAATCGGTCCAAAAAATACTTTATTTAATTTTTAATTTGATTAATTATATTGCTATATCGATCCTGGCAATCAATGTGTTAATACATGTAATAGAATATCATATTTACGGCTTTATCAATATTGCATTATATCTGAAATGTGGGTCAGATCGTAACTCAAGCCCGTAGGACTTTGAAATCCAATCTCCATTTTTAAGTGAAGTAATGATGACGATCTCTGTTTCCACTGGCAGTTTCTATTCGGGAGTTACAGCCTTGCGTAGTTGATCACATACGACGGCATGGTTTACGAATATTAGCCAATTGAATAGCACCATAAGTTTCGGAAGCTGCACGCTCACAGCAGGCCCGCAGACTTATAGCCTACATCCTGCGACTTGGGTGTTGTAATTAAATGAGGCTATTAGGGCCTCATTCAATTCCTACTTTTTTCTGATCCGGTCTCGCAAGTGGAGGTGGCAAGTTACTTTGCTATTCAATTGCCTTCCATTTGCGGGCTCCGATCGAGTTATGTGCTGTGATTCATTGCAATTTGTAAAAATCGCAAGTTACTGCCCTCAAAGCCTTTGATCTTTCACTGCCGCAAGAGTATCGAACGCTAAAATCGCGAATCGCTATTCAATTGTTCTGATTTCCCCGCGCTAACCGCTCCGTCAAACCCGCGAACGGCTAAACTCGAACCACAGGTTACGGGGACCAAGGAGGTCTCGCAAAGGGCTTACTGACAAATCAGAGCACTTTAAAAGTAAATATAAATTCAATCCAGCACTGTAAATGATGGGGAACACAATGGGTGGCATTAGAATTAAAAGCACAACATTCTCAAGCTCGCACATCACCAAAATAAAATACTTTATTTCATGTTTAATTTCTGTCCAAAGTCCTACGGGCTTCAACCTCCAAGCCCACAGGACTTTGGAATCCAACCTCATTGAAGTCCTACGAGCTTGAAAAAATGAGTTACCGGCTTGGATGTTGAAGCCCGTAGGACTTTGGATGGATATTAAACATGAAATAAATGATTTTATTTTGGCGATGTGCAAGCTTGAGAATATTGTCCTTTTAATTATACTGCCACCCATTGTGTTCCCCATCATTTACAGTGCTGTATTGAATTTATATTTGCATTTAAAGTGCTCCGATTTTTAGGGCTTGAACCACGTCGAGAGCTTGATTTCCGATTCTCGCTACTGGCGCCTAACTTGCGAGCCCGGCCAATTGAATAGCACCTTAGCAGGCATGCAAACGTAAATCCTACTTTTGTGGACGTACGAGCCTCAATTGAATGAGGACCTTAGTGTCTGTACTTACATATGGGTTAATAGTGCAAGTTGAAGACAATCTATCAAAAATGTGCACTAAAAATCAATTCATGATTACTCATTGGTAGTTTACTAGAATCACTCCACTTACTGTAATGTTACTAAAAGTGCAAAGCAGGCCCCATTTTGTGGTACTTTGAAAAGTATTTGTTTATTCACTTGTGATTAAAAAAATTAGGACTATTCAACCCTCTAAATAAAAATACAAAATTGTGTTCCACTGAATGGAAACAATTTTAAATAATTTTAAAACGTTATTACCTTGCTTAGATAGCCTATTTCTTTTTACAAGATCACTTAAGTCCACTATTTACAATATATTAATTTGAAAACTTAAGACTTGATAACAACCAGATGAAAATACATTATTTAATGTATTGACGATTATACGCAGTGTTTCATAAGTGGAAGCTGCCATTTCTTTTTATTTGCTTCTGCATATGAGAGAAGGCCTTCAATGCAATTGAAATGTACCAATCCTTCGTGCCAGTGCTTTCAACTGTACTAATGGAAATCTAATCCGTTTACACTATATGCTAAGAAAGCATCCCAGTCAGGTAGATCAGGCATATATAAGTTAATAAATGAAAGCATGTATTTCTCTTGTAGCTTTTAAAAACATTTTGTCCGGAACTAGCATACTGTAAATATAGGTCTACTAGGGCAGTAACCTATTGAACTTGAAGGGTCTCATATATGCAACCCCTACCCCATCCACATAATTGCAAAAAAATCACACAGATAGTTTTTAAAGAATATATATATATATATAGTTGTGAGCGTACGAGTTGTTGCTAACGCTGCGGGCTCGCGCAGCGAGCCGAGGCCCTCGCGAAGCGAGGGCACTGCCCGAGGGTCTCAGTTGCTGGCATGGAGCGCCGAAGGCGCTCCATGCCAGCACCTGAGGACCTCGCAAAGCGAGGGCCGCAGTTGCTGGCATGGAGCGCCGAAGGCGCTCCTTGCCAGCAACTGCGACCCTCGCAAACTTCACGTCGCAACCCAAACAGTACGACACACACATTACGACACTCGCAAACAACATACGACACACGTTCACACACATTACGGACTCGCAACACTCGGACGCAACTCGCGAACATTACAAAATGTAAAACACAATACATACACACACCACATACATAAAAAACTTACCTACACCAAGAGGGAGCACCCAGCACCTCAAAAATACAACTTACACCTCGATTTTACTTCAAATAAAACAGTTTAGAGACTAAAAAAAAAACGAAGCGAGAGAAAAAATGGCCGCCGAACAAAACGAAAACGAGGCTACAGCACTCTAAACTCGCAAAACACCACAAGAAACTCGCAAAACACCACAAAACACCGACGGATATTCCGATACAAACGTATAACACACATTACTCGCCATTTGACGCCAATGCGGAAGTACACGACAACGGTTTGGGCTCGCGCACGCACAGTGTTACACTGCACACATTCAGCACGCTTACACAGCAGATCCACACCACTAATGCTGCAGCAACATCAAAACACATTCACAGCTCTTCCACACAATGCTTTAAAATAGGTAAAGTATATTCATTTATTAATGTATTATATATTTCATTATTACACACTAAACAGCATTAGCTACCTTACAATTTCATTGCCGTCATTTTTTGACGGGCAATTCGCTAGTATATATATATATATGCGCCACTGCTGCACCTGGAGAGATCCATGATACATAGGTGTGTGAGAGGGTGTTTACATTTCTGGAGAGCTATTGTAGCAGTGAGTCTGCTTCTGGGCCCGTGAAAGGGAAGGGTCTTTGTGTCTATTTCAGTCATATCCAATTACCTATACAATGGCTCTCAGTTCCCTCCTCCCCCACCTATCTCTTCATTGATCTGAATTTTAACAAAAATGCTTTATGCCCATTTCTTACACAGCTGCTAATATTTATAGCTTGGTACATACTTGGAAAACAAGTGTATTTTTTCTTGAAGGGCAGTAGCCCTGTAATAGAACTTTATGGGATAATGTAATATTTGTGCTTAATAATGTACTTAACCAATCTGAAAAAAAAAAAAAATGGCAGGCTAAGAAGACCTTGTACCTGCGAGTTATTATAGCATTTCTCTGCACATCGAAACATTAAAAAATTAGAGGTTATGATGCCCAGCAATTTGTTGCTATGAATTGTACAGGAACAGAGAAATGGCATTAATTATCTTTTATTCAGGAGGGTTTAGCACAATGTCTTTTGGGGGAGGTAAAGGCTTCCTCCATAGGGTGCTATTACATTACAAACACACCCACTGGGAAAATAAACAGCAAAATCAAGAGGGTGATTGAACCTATGTGTACATTACGAATATTCATTAGTTACATTTTCAACAGTTTTCTGTCTCACAAGACTTACATTAATTTAAAAACGGGCCACATTAGTGTTCTTTGAAAGTATTGGGGCTGCTCAAAAAAACAAAAACCTTTATTTCACAACAGTGGTATAGATAATGATGACGTGTATTGGAGCCCAAGAGGGAGTGCTTTTATAGTTGTAGATAAAATGGACTCTGTATTGTTGAAGAGGCACATGCTCTTCTACTCTAGAGAACAGGCTGGGGGTTGCATGTGAAGTTCTTGAGAGCAGACATAGTAGACCATCACTGGTCTACTGTGTTCCATATCCTTTAATGGGACACATGTTCCTATCATGCATTTAAAAAGCCGGCTTTAAATATTACGAAAGCTGCTTATAACATGAAAAGAAAATTAAGAAAGATTAGCTAAACATCATTGCCTTTATTTGCTGCAAACCTCCTTATGTTAGGTGATATGAGCCACTGAAGAACATAGAATATGAATATAACACCTTAGAGCTCAGCTGCAGTCTTGAGCTAAGTCTTGAACTTGTGGCCCAATCAGCTCACAGAGCTCAGAGTCATTGATACAAAGCCATTTTAAAATGGCAGCTTCTGCACTCCACAAATATTGGGGAGTAATTAGTAAACTAGACAAGCTCCATAACTTTTACATAGATAGTTAATATTCTCTATGGGCCTCATTCTATTAGCGGCCGCAGCCGTTGCGGGGCCGCAAGGACCGGCCGCAAGCTATTCTGCTATTCTATTCCCTTACGGCCGGAGGCTCCGGCAGGCTTGCGGCCGGTGCCTTGCTATCTCTTGCGGCTGCTCGCGCCGGAGGAAATCCTTTGATCTTAAACGGCCGCAAGAGTTTTGCAATTCAATTCCTCCGGGAAACCTCTCTGCAAGGCTAAAAGCGAACCGCAGCTTACTTGCAGGAAAGAGGTCTCGCTAGCACCAATTAAGCACATAAAATAGCTCAAATAAAGCCATCCTGCACTTTGAGAAGACTATAAAGGGATTTTAGGTGTTAGAAAAAATAGCACATAATTATCCTGTACTCAAATCCGTAAAATATTTTATTTTTAATATCCGTAAAATATCCATGTAAAAAGTCCAGAGTGCTTGGAGCACCTCAGACACACCCACGCCGCAGCCGGAAAATAAACAGTTAATTTGAACTCGGGTTTGGGCAGATGTGCAAGCTTGAGAGTGGGTTTCTTTTAATCCTCATGTCCCCCAATATGATCCCTAGCATTTACAGAGCTGTACAGTGCAGGCTTGAATTTATTTTTGCGTTTTTATATTTCAGAGCTTACGGCCGGTTCCAAGATATGCGGCCGGCCGTAAGAGGAGATCCTTGCGGGGCCGTATAATAGAATCGCGAGTTAACTGAACCCCCGCAAGGAATCGCAGCCTTACGGACGATTTACGGCCGATAATAGAATGAGGCCCTTTGTGTGAGCTCTAAAAGGAAATGTAAATATTAAATGGAATTTGCCTTTAAAATAAAGTTTTCTAAATAATAAACTAAGTGAATAACTCACAAGTCATCTTCCAAACTGCCTGCAGCTTTAAAAAAAATTTTTATTTTACTGAAAACTGAAATATTAGAAGCAGATAATTAAATACAGATGGTAACGACTCAATGGCTAAGGTGAAGAAAAATATTAAATGTTGATTTTGGATGGAAGATCTCCTTTAATTTAATACTCTAGTATGGTAATCGGTTGAGGAGTGGCAGATAAAAAATATAATACAAACAACAGATCAAGCATATGTAATGTTTTCCAAACAGCACCCTCAAGTGTTGTATAATAAGTAGACCCAACTTCCTCAAGCATACATGCAAATAGAATACATCTGTTTGAGTTGGCATTGCCTACAGAGAAGTTTTACAGACGTCTGCCTGTGTCATACCAGTAATGAATGTAATATAGAAATATCAACAAGGTTATAAAAAAGAAAAAGTATCTGAGTCTGCAAAAATCTTTCTTATGGAAGATATCCAAGTAGTTTTACAAACATGAAGCTTTGTGTGTTGTACTGGAAGATATCCAACCTGTATTCTGAGCCGGCTGACGTCCTCCTGACACTCTTCTTCTTCCCAGTGTTGGTGCAAATATGTACTAACATTGTCTTTTATGTAAGGAAACAGTATGTCCTAGGGATAAAACAACATTGATTAATATTCAAACTTTGGTGATAAAATATAGATATAAAACAATACATTTTATAGTTTAATAGAATTAAACCAAAAACTTTATGCTACATAAACTGCTAAAAATATAAAGTATTTAAAACTACATTGAAACTAACAGAAAATGCAAAGAGCATTCTGTATTATGCATGTCTCAATGGCAAATAAGTATGACTCGTACATCTATATCACTTTTCATTCGCTGACAGGCGCAGACTGTTAAATACAATTAAATTAGTTTATTTATCTATTGAGAGCATCATTTATTTCAAAGAAAACATTATTGACATGTATCTTTAATAGACTGTAGAAAGCATTTTGTATGTTGTTGCATCTAAAAAAAGGTACAGCAGACTCTCAGTTAACCAGAATTTTTTTTTGTAATACTTTTATTTTACAGGGCTTAACAAATACCAGGAGCCAGGTTCTCATGCCACAAAATGCTTACAGGCACCTAGATTTCATCCACTGTATGTCTCTGCAATTCAGTGTTGGGTTTACATTCCCCAGGATCAGCACCACACTCTCCAGCCAAACGTACCTGTGTGTAAGTGAGGAGTGAAAGCCGCTGCTGCTAGAACAGCCCTCACTGACAAATAAACTTATCAGAGCATCCTATGTACAACCAATCTCTGCATCTTTTAATAGTGACTCTCAAGCAACCAGAAACTACATTTATCTGGCATCTACCAATCCCTGTGGGTGCCGGATAGCTGAGAGTCTACTGTATTTGGTATTGTTTCGGTGTAATTTCTTAAATGAAGGTTGTATAGCAGAATACACTACTTTGCATATAAAATGGCTCTTGTGTCTTGTCTATGTCAGCCAGTGTGCATGAATATGACTGTTATGTTGCATACTTGCATTTTCTAGATATTCAGAGAACTTTGTACATTAAGTGATGTTCAAGTCCATATTTACAATATGAAGAACTACAAATTATATTTGTAATTTTTTAATATGTTAATTGCTACATTATGCTATGTGCCATACTGTGGGCGCCATTATGGTGTTTGTTTACCTGCCTGGGCCTTGGCTCAATTAGTTCCCATTATAAATGTTAGCTCTTCAGTAGAGCATATAGGAAATATGGGGATGCAATTCCTCTTTAATTAATGATAGCTCAAATAGTAGTGAAAAGGACAGAATATTTGTAACTAGAACATGAAACATAGGTAGGTTCTAAAACAGCAGGACAATTGGCAATATAGCCCAATTCTAGGAAAAGTCACCATTGTACTTTTCTGTATTTTTATAAGTTATAAATTGTCTATAATGCACAGATATTGCTTCAAAAGTTTAAAAGAAAAGCAATTCCTATAATGCAATCACCATTGTATTAACAAAATACTGCTGCACAGGAAAATGGATCTCACATGTACATAGTTATGAAGCATGTAACACTATAACAGTATTAGCAGCTATATATTTTTTCTATGTTAACATTATAGCAATACCATATCAAAGATTACACCCCCACTTAAATACACAAGGGAGATCCAGGGCAGTAATAGGAGTTTTTTTTCCAAACAGCCATATTTTAACTAGATTTTGAACTGATATTGCAAGATTATTTGTACATATTATCAATGCAAAGCCAGTTGAGAAAAGGGCCTTTAAAGGGCTGCTGGATATAATAGTTGTCAAACTACAAAACGTCGTCAAGAACTGCGTCCCTCGTGAATCGATGGACGCAGTTTGGGCCGCAAAGCGAGGGGCCGTATTTGCGGAAGGTGGCGGCTCCAACGTCGGCTGCTCTACGGCGCCTCACAAGCGGTTACAAACAGCCACAGAGGCAAGACTTTGAAAAAAAAAACATCTGACACGCAATTACTAACTACGGACTTACACTAAAAAAATACGAGCCGCGGGACATAGAAAAAAAAAACATTACGGACTTGCAAAAATAGGACCTTAACAGCCAAACCGCGCACAGCGGGCAACACTAAATACACAGAAAAATGAAATAAAAACCTTACCCACAGCAAGGGGGGACACCCAGGACGTCTGGAAGTGAGGTTGCATCTCAATTTAAGTCCAATTTACAGAGTTTAGACACTCGAAAATCCCCTAAGCGAGAGAAAATATGGCCACAGAAAAAAACGAAAACAAGGCTAAACGACCCCTAAACTCACAAAACACCACCAGGCACATACGACTTTTCCAAAAAGCCGTACGAGGTACAAGATACACTATTAACAAGGATGCTAAATCATCCACACCTGCGTATCACATACACAGTCGCCGCCATTTTACAACACTAACTTACAGCTACACAAATGGCTTCCCCTCGCGCAAGCAGCCTATTTACACTACACACTGCACACATTGCTGACACTTACACCTCAGCTCAACAACAGTGCAAATCTACATTGGATGCTGCAGCAACATCAAAACAGATTGTTAGCTTCTCAGCACAATGCTTGCTGCATATATTAATTCCAAATAGGTAAAGTATATTATTTTTTTTATTAATTAATTAGCAGAAAAACCTACATACACACACAAAAAAACACTATTACAATAAACGCCAAAGTCCTTCATCGCGCGCCTCACAAGGAGCGCCAACGCTGCTCATAGCACACAAACTACACCAGGGGACAGCCTTGCAATAAGCGCAAAAAGCAGATCAGCGCAGACCTTACAATGACAGCAAAAGCGCCTCTGATAACAAAAAATACACCAACCAAGAGGCTCGCAATGAGCGCCGAAGGATCTCAGACCACCAAAACACTTAGGCCCTCATTCAATTGCAATTTGGCCAATTGAATAGGGCTCTAAATAAGCACATAACATATATTTTTTAAATAAGTTTTTAGTTAGTAAACATCTATCCAAAAGCAAGGTTTTCACTAACTAAAAACTTATTTAAAAAATATATGCTATGTGCTTATTAAGAGCCGTATTCAATTGGCCAAATCGCAATTGAATGAGGCCCTTACTGTCTGTGGAAAACAGCATTATCTGCCTTACAATTTTATTGCCCCATCATTTTTGACGGGCAAGTCACTAGTATATATATATTCGTAAAACCCCCGTTATCCGGCACCCACAGGGACTCCCTATTGCCGGATAACTGTAGTTCCAGGTTAATCGTGAGTCGCTGAATTTAGGGGTCTAAACGACCCTCAACCCCCCCAAAAAGCCTTTAAAAGGGCATTAGCACATAAACTGGGCCATTTAGGGCCCAAAATATGAAAATGGGCAACTGATCCCGGCGCTGGTGTTTGAGAGTCCTGGTTAGTTGGGTGCCGGATAACCGTGATTCTACTGTATATATATATATATATATATATATATATATATATATATATATATATATATATATATATAATTTGGGGAAAGCACTATGGACACCAGATTCTAAGCTCAAAGACAGGGCCCACCATTCTTTGCAATGTGTTAACATTGAATTTGTCTCCCTGGAAATTAACTTATATATAGCGCTGCGGAATATGTTGGTGCGTTACAAATAAAAATATTATATATAAGCACATGCTGATGCCTCTGCTGTACCCTGGAGGGATCCATGATATATTGGTGAATGTTGTGCGTTTCAGAAGGTTGTTTACATTCCTAGAGAGTTGTGGTTGCATTGAATGATATAAGGTGTCTGCTTCTGGGCAAGTGAGGGTAGAAGGGGTGTGGTGTTAACTAACATTATTCCTATCAAACAAAGGCTTCTTCTTCCCCCAGGGCTCCCTACAAACACACACTCCCAAAAGTTCAGATTTTTACCAGAAAATGTTTTATGTCCATGTCCTGTGTGTTTTGTTTGCGTCTTTCATTCATGTCCGACTCACTATGAACTCATGGTCTGCAACACACCATGCTAATCCACTTGGTATTCATGGCAGAGATACTGCAGTGGGTTGCCAGTTCATTCTCCAGAGGGCCACAGCATAAAGCTCCTGGTATTCCTGGGTGGTCTCCCATCCAGTACTGACCAAGCCCAACCCCATGGCTTCAGGGTGGTGTGACCTCTTGGTTCTCTCACTAGATTTGCACCCAGGTTGCAGCGGTGAAAGCACCAAATCCTAAACATTGGACCACCAGGAAACCCTCTTACACAGCTGTTAATAATGTTAGCTTAGTACATTCTTGACAAACAAGTGGCTTTTTCCTTGAACTGCACTGGTCTTTTAATAGCACTTTATGGAATAATGTAATATATATATATGTGCTTATAAATGTACTTATTCAATCTGAAAAAAAAGACAAATAGCAGGCTATATGATACCTTGTACCTGCAGAATTATTACAGCATTTCTCTGCACA
This sequence comes from Discoglossus pictus, assembly GCA_027410445.1. Classification (NCBI taxonomy): domain Eukaryota; kingdom Metazoa; phylum Chordata; class Amphibia; order Anura; family Alytidae; genus Discoglossus; species Discoglossus pictus. The sequence continues at coordinate 229,787,383 of CM050163.1, forward strand.
CAAATATATTAAACACTCAGAGCAATTTGTTGCTATGAATTGTACAGGAACAGAGAAATGGCATGCACACTCAGGCAAATTGATTATCTTTTATTCAGGAGGGTTCAGCACAATGTCCTTTGGGGGTGGTAAAGGCTTCCTCCATAGAGTGCTATTATATTACAGACACACCCACTGGGAAAATAAACAGCAAAATCAAGAGGGTGATTGAACCTATGTGTACATAACATTACGAATATTCATGAGTTAAATTTACAAAAGTTTAGTGTCTCACAAGAATTACATTAAATTATAAAGGCCTTTCAGAAGCATAGTTAGGAAAAACATGAGTGCTGGCTTTTGTTGATATATATATACCGTGTATATATAAATAATATATATGTATTGCAGTATATATTGATACCTATTGTATTGGACAAACATATTCATAAATATAAGACTAGCTTTCGAGAGCTTCCTCTTTTTCTCAAGTCAGGAGCAACAGTGACTTTTGAGTTGACATTTGAATGTCTAAAAAGAAGTTCAAAAATATTTTTAAACATTCAAATGTGAACACAAAAGTACTATTTATTTACTGGATATAAGTATGGACAAAAATAACTGAGTATGTGTAATGCTAGAACCAATTGCTATCTATCAGCCTTATAAAATTGCGATTTGGCCAATTGAATAGGGCTCTATATAAGCACAGAGCATATTTTTTTTTACAGAAGTTTTTTGTTACTGAACTTCTATCCAAAAGCAAAGTCTTCACTAACTAAACACTTCTGTAAACAAAATATGCTGTGTGCTTATATAGAGCCCTATTCAATTGGCCGAATTGCAATTTATTAAGGCTGCATATATAGCAGATTTATACCTACAGACTTTGTTTGACACACTTAGTGCTCTACATACACATGTATATGCATATATAGCCCTCTATATACATTTATATGTATATGAAATGCTCTACATACCGGTACACATTTATGTCTATAAAAATGTCCCACACACATTTAAATTATATATATATATATATATATATATATAATAGTTGTGGAAATTGTGAGCTGCCGTCACGCAATGTTACATTTTACGGGCTTGCGCATGCACAATGAGTGCAGAGGCCCGAAAGTTACGGGTTTGATGGGGGCTGCAATGAGTGCTGAAGGTGCCCATCATGAGGCCCGTACATGACAGGCTTGACGGGGCTGCAAAGAGTGCCTAAGGCGCTCATTGAGGGGCTTGCGATGAGCGCCGAAGGCGTTCATCACGAGGCCCATAACTTAGAGTGGGGATAGGTCCGGAACGGCGTCCGAGTTACAGGCTTCAAAAAAATTACGAGTTTAACGGCCGCCATTTTTTACCAGCCTGTAACTCCGAAGCCGTTGGAAGACTGCAAGAAGACGCCAATGAATTAGAAAATTAACTTACAACCTCACACACAGCACAGGGGGAGAGGCAGGGAGCCTGTAAGTGAGGTTGCAAGCTAATTTGCTATTTAATTGGCGTTTTTTGGAGGTCTCAGAATGGCTAAGCGAGGAAAAAAATGGCGGTCGTAAAGCCTCAATTTTTTTTAAGCCCGTAAATCTGAAAACACATTTCCGGCTTGGGGCAAATGATCAATTTCCCAAGCCTGCAAATGGTTTCACACCCGTAAATACAAACAGGAGCACAGAGGATGGAGAGGGGGGAAAGAGACACAGGGGAGGGAGGGGGGTGGACAGAGACACAGGGGAGGGAGGGGGGTGGAAAGAGACACAGGGGATGGAGGGGGGGAGAGACACAGGGGTGAGAGAGGGGGGAAAGAGACACAGGGGAGGGAGATAAGGGGAAAAAAAAACAGGAGAGGGAAAGGAGGTGAAACAGACACAGGGGTGAGAGAGTGGGGAATCGGCTTGCAATGAGCGCCGAAGGTGCTCATTGCGAGGCATGAAAGTTGCGGGTTGCCTGACACCTGAAATGAGCGACGAAGCGCTCATCACAAGGCGCGTAAAAGTAGGGCGGGAGAGCCTTGCATTGTGTGTCAAACAGTATTGCCAGGGTTCAAATGTTATTGTTGTCATTTTTGACGGGCAAGTCGCAAGTATGTATATATATATATATATATATATATATATATATATATATATATATATATATATATATATATACACACACACACACATTTATATTTATGTACAGATCTCCACACACATTTATATCCACCTGCAGCTCTCTCTACATTTGCATGTATACCTATATATAGCCTTATACACACAGGCACATTAATATCTATATATAGTTCTTAACACACATTTGTGTCTATACTTAGAGCTTTACACACATACATTTATATCTATATACAGCACTCAACACACACATGTATATTAACTTATAGTTTATTAGCAGGCATTCAAGATTACTTAAAAATCATACAATAGCCGGCACCAACATGGCTGCTGTGCTTGCAGCCATTGGACATTCATGTGGAAATGTAACTGAGAAAGGGAACGATTCTTTTGTTCAGAACAGCAAGGTTCACTTAGGAATCAAATGGCAGATAGCGGACCCAACACTTGTAAAACCTAATTAGCTGAGGATCTCTTAACCTAGGACATGTTTGGGGGGTTGCCGGCGTGCGAGAAAAAAAGAAATAAAGATGTCCAAAGCAATGGTTCACAGAACAGAAATTGCACATAAAATATATATATATTTGTCTATCAGTTGATTCTAAACAATCCACAGTGCCTTACAAAAGGTACATGGCAATTTAAAGGGTCCCTATAGGAAAAGTAATTATAGCGTAATGTTCATTTGCACGGTGTAACACAAGATGTTGTATTTTGCTCTTTTCTGTAAACACTGCCACTGTAATAACATACTCACAAATCCAACTGTGGGTTATAATACAGGGATATATGTGTCAAGGGATGCAAACAAATATGTTGTGAAGGAGCGGATTATACCTGGCATGCGTAATATTTACAGTACTTAGGCTTTATATTGTTTTTACAGCAATGCAGACATGAATATTGAAATTAACCAAATATATGATATTTAGGACATTAAGTTCTTGAATAAAAACTAGTTATAATCCGATAAATACACATTTTTTTCTTGCTTGTATTTTTAAGAGAAGTCACACTGAGTAATAACAGCTGTGTCTTTTGTGCAGGGCCAATACATAAACAGTAAAGATATTAGGAATATCGGAAGGGAACAACTGTGATAAAGAAAATAAAAAAGTTACCGCCCTGCCCTATAGTGGGCCAGCTGTCAGTCACATTAGCATGTCAATGAGCGGGTCCACAAGAAGCTACGACTCTTTAATATTATAATGGATCTATAAAGTCCCAAACTGTCCCTATGGCAACACATTTACAATCTAATATAATGCGATAACTTAATTATCACATGCATAGGCCCTTATTTACTCCAGTATCGATGTGTACGTATAAACAAGCAGTCTTGTCTTATTTACACTGTCTTTCATTGTATATCAGACTGTATATGTTTGTGTCCGAGCAAAATGGGAAATTAAATGTAATAATATAAATGAAACATGTGGTAGACATCTTTAGATTGTAAGTTTGCAAGTTTTCAATCTTACAAGGTGCTTTGGGAATTGGATTATAAACTCAAAGACAGGGCCCTCCATCTTTTGCAATGTGTTAATATTGCTATTGTTTTGTATGCCTTTTTCTTAACCCATGTATATCTCTACGGAATCTGTTGGTGCATTAGAAATGAACAATAATAATAATTGTGGCCCTACTCAAAAGAGCTTACAACCTAAATTAATAAAACAAAAGAACCTATGAGGCATTGAACAGGAAGTAAGAACATGGCTGTCCAGCTGGCCCCATTGGGGGTGGGGTATATGGACAGGATTCCAAACAGACCTTGAGGGAAAAGGGTGTGTGAAGTCCAGATTTTCCCAGTGGAGGAGGGTTAGGTAAAGGTTCAATCTGCAAAACTGGCCTTGAGGTCAAAGGGTGTGTAAGAGCTAGATTAAGCCTATAATGCAGGACCTACAGCAACCCTAATATTATGTATTCACATACACAAGTTTTTATTCTGTACATCACAAATCTATACTGCCAAACTGTCTATATATTGGAGGAACCATGCTTATTTTCAGGGTCTCACAGTGACTCCCAAATCTGTCTCTCTTGAAGAAAAGTGCCACATCTAATGACAAAACCCTGTTTTCAGACCATGACCATACCCTTTATCTGGCTGTGTTTTTCTCTCAAATGTATAATAAAAAGAAACCTAGAGCTTTTATTCTCAATAGCTGGGCCTTGGACCTACACCGGTCACTATGATCTTATCAACAGGACCCCAGGAACAAAGAGGGATGAGGACAGTCTAACACTTCAAACATATGACTGCCATTAATCACATTCGTAATTGAAGAACTTGTCTAGTTTTGGGAAGTACTCTGAAAATGTATCATGCACATGTAATATCCCCTTGTTCAAAATATATACCATCTGAAAGGCATTGAAAGGTAACCAGTTGGTCCCCAGACCATAAAGGTTGAGAGTTACCAGCCTAGGGTCAATTCTATAGATATCTGGAAGGGGCATTGTGTAATTATTAAGTGTGTGTATATCTTCCCTTCTGGATCGCCACCTTGTTGTGGTGAAGAAGGTTGCGTACTTCAAAGGAGCTGTGAGCTATAGCATATAGGGTCACCCAAGATGGACAGGTCATAACAAAGAGGCCAGACAAATCACGGAGAAGGAAAGTGAAATCCGCTCCAGTATCTTTGCCAAGAAAACCTTATGAATAAGCGCAACCAGACACAAGATGTACCTGGCGTGCTGCGATCCATAGGGTCACAGAGAATCAGACATGACTGAACGACCAAACAACCACACATCTAAAACTTAATTTACATATTGCACACAATCACAGAGACCATATATATATAAAATTACATACAAGCCCCTCCTTGGCCATTTGAAATGAGGGGAGGCTTGCAAACCTACAGATAACTGCATCTATGTAATCACAACACTTCTCCATTTAGATCCTACCTTGCACACATCCCTCATTCTTATGCACCCAATGTACCTCAACCCTGTACACGGTTTGCACCCCTTACCTCACCTTCACAAAAGTGATTGGGGTGGTGGTGCCCTCAATATCTAACAGGATGACAGTGACTGCAGGCGGCAGCTCCATGATGTCTATGAGCACACACAGAGCCTGTACTGCACCTCCTTCCATGGGAGGTCACAGCAAGCCCAGCCTCCTCATGCAGATACCAATGTTACACCACCAATATGCTTTATTATTATGATATATATATATATATACATATATATATATATTTATATATATATATATATATAAAATTATGAAAATATATGTAGTGTATTTGAGGATGATGTGTTGGTTATGTTTCTATCTGTACAACACACCCCATCTCTATTCATTTATGTAATGCAGATGGTGGCTGGCCTAATGCAGATCTGTTATCACATTACTGACTAGATGTTGTATTCTAAATGGTGATGTTTCGTTGTACACACTTGTTTATAATAATATAATTCGTGTATTTTGTGAATTATGGTAGTGACCCCATTTATAACACTCATTCCTATGAACTGGCGTGTTATAATTAGTTGCTGCAGATTTGTATAAGCAGGTAATCATATTATGTGGTGATTTGTCATTGAACATGTGTGTTTTACATCATTTGTATTAATACGATGCCATAACCAACCAAGATCGTTGTATTAAAGAGCCAGCGTCTACTGGTAGCACCGAATTTATTATGAATGGAAGAAGGTTCAGCTAATAATAAGCAGTTTAATTCGAGGTTTACACTGTTATGTTCACACCGTCTTTAAAAGTGTTCTACCGACTTCCACTCAGTAACACATGTCCCTTTGCGTTGTTGCGCACGGCCAGCCGGCGCCATTGCTGTACAACCCAGCGGACACGTGACACCATTGTCTGCCTGCTGCTCATTGTGGCGCAACACCCGGCGCGAGAACATCCGGCGGAGGCTGCATCTCAGCACCGCCCACATATCCTCCCAACCAATAGGCAGAGGAATCCCGACCTTTGACGTCACAAAGAACCAGAGACCCCATTGGGTGAACAGATTGTTATATAAAGGGAAGGCGGGCGGCCTTGGATCTTTTCCGTTGTTAGCTGCAGAGGAGAATTATACAGTTTGTGGTAATTCACGTAATTATCAGCGCAGCGCGACGATGAGCGGATACGGTAACATGGACGAATATTCCGAGGGATCTAAGATCAACGCCAGCAAGAACCAGCAGGATGAGGGGTGAGTACGGCCTGTGGGATGCGCAATGGTAGTACATGTAGCAAGCCTTTCTAATAGTGTCCACGCATTAAATATGTATTCTTATCGACCAAGTCGCTCTTGTAGTGTATGTGTATATAGTGTTATATTTTACTATTTCTGTAAAATCTATGGTGTGGAATAGGCTCAAAGAGGTGCTTTTTGGGAGGCCAATACTCAGCAGCGTCTTACGTATTGGTTGTGATACGGCATTATACCGTATTAATCCAGCACATAACCGGGTAACCACAGTGACTGTAATATTTACTATGTATTTGCCTGGCTTCGCGCCTTGTTGCCTGCCAACCCGCTTAATTCTCCTGCAAGATTAGGCTAGTAAAATGGCGTCACCAGAAGCCAATCAGATCGCTTGATCGAGGGGCGGATCTTGCGCTCAAATATTGCCACCTGATAGGTTGAACTATTTGTGACGTCGCTCTGACTGGGCGGCCTCTAGCTTGAATTTCATTGAAACCTATTTTTGGCTCTTGTGAACGCGAATATATTTTGTACCGTATAGCCGTAGAGGGATATATATATATATATATATATATATATATATATATATATATCTTCACAAAAAAAAAAGAAACACGTTTTTAGTTATATATATATATATATATATATATAACTAAAAACGTGTTTCTTTTTTTTTGTGAAGATGTAATAAAGATCTGAATTTCTACTTTATTTATACAACTAATATTGCAAGAAATAATACCATTTGACAAATAACACCTCTTTCCTTATATCAATGGATAGCTTTATAAAAAGTCTACCTGCTGACTAAAGTGTATTTTGTTTTACAGTAAAATGTTTATTGGAGGATTAAGCTGGGATACAAGTAAGAAAGACCTTACAGAATACCTGTCCAGGTTTGGTGAGGTGGTTGACTGCACAATCAAAACAGATCCTGTGACCGGACGATCCAGGGGATTTGGATTTGTCCTCTTTAAAGAAGCAATCAGTGTTGACAAGGTAAGTGATTTAATGAACTTCAGTTGCATAAAGTTGTCATAAGCTTGGGTTTTATTTATTGTGCTTCTAGTTGTTGTCTTCTCATTAATTATATATATTTTTTTCTTGTAGGTTTTGGAGACAAAAGAACACAAGCTCGATGGTAAACTCATTGACCCCAAGAGAGCGAAAGCATTAAAGGGAAAGGAGCCACCCAAGAAAGTATTTGTTGGTGGCCTAAGCCCAGATACTACCGAGGAACAGATTAAGGAATATTTTGGAGGGTTTGGAGAGGTAAGATGTCATTAAGTTAAAACAATCGCTGTAAGAAGATTAGATAACTGTACTTTCCTAGGATTTGGCTTTTTTTTTTGTTGTTTCTTAATTTAAAACTTCTAAGTCTAATTTTGTTGCTTTCATTTTTTTAGATTGAGAATATTGAGCTGCCAATGGACACAAAGACAAATGAAAGGAGGGGATTTTGCTTCATCACATATACAGGAGAGGAGCCTGTTAAGAAGCTCCTGGAGAGCAGGTTTCATCAGATTGGCTCAGGAAAGGTAAGATTTATTTTGTCTGTCCATGTATATGTGTTTATCTTTTTCTCCATTGCACAGTGAATTAACAATTTGTTCTCTCCTCAGTGTGAGATCAAAGTTGCACAACCTAAAGAAGTATACAGACAGCAGCAGCAGCAACAGAAGGGAGGTGGAGGCAGAGGTGCTTCATCTGGCAGAGGTGGTGGCCGTGGAAGAGGCAGAGGTAGGACAATATGCATTTTCACTAGTAGCATCCTATTATGGGACTTATAGGTACTCTGCATACATGGCTTAAAAATGAGAGCAAGATGAACAAACACTGTCCATTGAGATGCTCCTCTTAATTCTTTATCATCTTGTCCACACGGTTTGTGATATAATTACAATTTAGGCTTACTTGGATCTTGTATACATTTTGAAGCCCAAAATGCTGCTGATGGTGCAGTATCTCTTCTAAAGTGTGGTTTGTGAACTCACCTGGCACTATTTCTTCCAGCAGAGGGAATTCAATACAAGACTATACTATTGCATTGTGGATTAGGCCCCCCCCCCTTTTTTTTTTTTAATATATAAACCTTTTTGCTTTTTCAGGTCAAGGAAACTGGAATCAGGGCTACAATAACTACTATGATCAAGGATACAACAACAACTACAATAGCTCTTATAATGATCCAGGCTACAATAACTACAGTGGTGGCTATGATTATTCTGGGTACAACTATGGAAACTATGGATACAATCAAGGATACCCAGACTACAGTGGTGAGTTTCAATCGGAATAAAATTGTTTCATTTAGAAATTTATAGTCTAGAGCCATTGATAAATGTATCTGAAAGCTCATATAAAACAAATAAGTGCGATTACTGCTGATGGCCATAGATCATGGGAATTCCTAAATTACTTCTGCCACTTTGTTTTTAAATGAGCACTCTTCCTGACTTCTGCAGTTATGCGATATACAGTTTTTAATTAGTAATTCATTTCTATGTAGGACAGCAAAGCACATACGGCAAGGCATCCAGAGGAGGTGGAAACCATCAAAACAACTATCAACCATACTAATGGATTGTCCCAACTGAATTAAGGTGTGTATGAATTGCAAGGATGTACATGCTAAAAAAAAATGTTCGTTTTTTATATAGACTTTAATAAAGATAACTTAAACTGTGTGTGGACTGACTTTCTTAAATTAATGTTTTGGATAACTTTCCCTACAGCCCTTTTGTAAAACCTTTTTGCTAACATGTTTTCTAGATCTTTAACTTAAAGAAGTATAAAGAAGCGGCCTTAACTTTTTAACCTTTTTTTAAATACTGCAGATCCTTTTTTAAAATGGGGATTTCTGGTCCTTTTTTATGCCAGGTGGTCTAAAGAATAAAATAAACAAACCTTTTTTTAAAAAGTGTAAACAGGTAAAGTACTGAAGTGGGTACAACTTAAGGTAAAGAAGAATGTTGTCTTCTAACTCTGACATTATACCTTGTTTGTACCCGCCAGCGGGAACTTCATTGCAGGCCGTGTGTCACCCTGACCACGTCTATCTCTCTGGGGTCGCACGTTGTGGGCAGAGCGCAAGGCATACACCAGAAACCGCTGTCCTGTGGTATGGTCTCTTCCAACTTCATGTACCAGCGTAAAGATTAAACTGGGAAAAACAACTACAGACTTTGGCTTCCTTTTAATCTTTGTGGAAAGTCTTTTTGTTAACGTTTTTATTAAATTGTTTTTTACAGGAATATTTTAAAAATTAGATGCCTTTTTACAGCTTTAATCGTTTTTGCTCTTCTGTTAAATGTGGTATAAAATTGTGTGCATTTTTAGGATTTAATGCTTGCTTCTTTTTCTTTATAGCCGATAGTGAAATCTACAGTCAAAGGAACTTTTTAAACTGAGGGGGCAGTTTAAAGATCATATGCACATGAGTAATTGTCTTGAGTAGATGCAACTTGTAATGTTTGTTCAGAAAATGTTGACTACTTCTGACTTGCTCACGGCATCATCATTTGTAGTAAAAACACTGGTTTAGGAGGCTTTAAACTTAATGGGGTTTGAGTTGCCCTGTCAAGACAAGCTAATTGTGCATATATAATCTAATGTTTTTTTCAATATAGATTAACAGAGGACTTAATCCTATTTTGCAAGTGGTCCTTTCTTAAACACAAATGACATTTAAATAATAAATATTTCTTTTTATTTGTAGGCAGGCACGGCAAAGGCGTTGGCAAGAGCTGGGTTTGTCCATGCAGGAAGGGTCATCTTTGAATTTTTATCTTCAGTGTGAGAGGACTTCCCTTTGGGTACAAGGCGCAATAGTGTCTTGTTGTACATAGCAACTGGCTCAATTTTTTTTTTTTTTTTTTAAACTGGTTTTACTTTGTTTTTTCTTTCATTTGACCATCTGTACAAAAACAGTGGTTTGTTCCACAAATTTTATTTGTGTATTAAATGTTAAGTTGTGTATTATCTTGTGATCGGTAAATTCATGATGTATATGAAGTTTGTAATAAAAAAAAATGGGAAACACATTTGCGAATCTCTTCACTTTTCTAGACTTTCTTTATGTATTTCAGTTTAGCTGAATATAGCTTGTAAACTACAAATTGTCATATCTGCTACTAGTTCTTTTTGAAGTCCAGCACTTTGTAGCATTTATTACATAAACCATTTCTGTATTTGGGGCTTTAACAAGTGAAAATATAGTTTGCCTAAAAATAGCCCTCCAATGCTTATGACTCGAGCACCATTGCTTTTTTTTTTTTATCTCCCCATACAAATTGAGGACATGAGGTTTCCGGTTTCTTTTTTTCAGGGCATCTGATGTGCCAAGTTGACATCCCCTCCAGTAAAGGTGCCATTCGACAAAAAAGTTATGTACCAAAATAAAATGCACTGGTGTCTGTGGTAATAATAAAAGCATTTTTGGGGTGTACTGTAAAGGGAGAACTTTTTTTTTTAACTGGAATAAAGACCACTTCCACCAGAGAAGTCTGCATTAATTCTAAGCTTTCCAGAAATATATATTTTGAGCTGAATTCATAGTGTTGTGCATCACATCATGAGATTGGAAAGATTTCTGCTGTTGCCAATGGGAGGAGGGAACACACAAGACCAGCCCTGTTATTTGATAAGACTCAATTGACACAGCAACTCTACCCTTCACTAAGCCAAAGCGAGACGTTACAATAAAACACTGCAATCACAGCTCTTCAGGAATGTCAATGCTTCCTCATGTGCTACATCCACAAATATAAAATAACCTCCAGGATCTTTTTTTAAAGGCTTTAAAAAAAAAAATCCCCCCCTGCTTTTAACCATGCTTAGACTCTGCTTCCAAGCCTTTTCCGTTTTTAAGCCTGACTTCTGGTGGCTCTACTATAAAAACTATTCCCAATATATTTACGTTTAATTGGAAAATTGTTTAGTGTCGAAATAAGCCTAATCCGTTTTGTGTAGGTGTTCCTGTTTATTGCCGTTCTGTAGCATTGTTTATAAGAGTACCCACAACAAGTTGTAAGGTTTGTAGGGATTCAATAGGCAATTTGGTGCAAGACTTACCTACTCAGAAGAGTTTATGATCTAGGAAAATGAGTTTACAACCTTAATATGACTTGAACAGATCATTTACAATTGTCACATGCATTCAGGTATGGAGATTATGTGCTAGAAAATTTCCTGTCAAAAATGACAATGCTGTTTGCCACACAAGGCGAGGCTATGGCTCCTCTTGGCACCTTTGGGGCAAATCACGAGCTGCAACTTTCCTGCTTTAGAATGATCACATTCGTCGCTCCTTGCGATAGCCCCAAGATGAGCGTCTTTGTCGTTCATCTTGTGGCTCGCAATAAGCGCCTTCGTCTCATTGCCAGCCTCTCAGCCTGTGTACTTTATAGGCATGACGCTCGAGTGTTCCTGTCTTGAGTTGTGTTACTGCCTTGGGTTAAGTGTTACTGCTTATGGCTCGTTTTTTACGTCCTACAGACTAGTTTTACATCCTTCGTGCTATTTTTGCGTCCTATGGCCTCATTTTCGTTGTGTTTCGTTTTATCGGCGGATATTTTCTTTCTTGCTTAGGCGATTTTCAATTATGAAAAAATGGCAAATATGCCTCAAATTAACTTGCAACCTCACTCACAGGCTCCCTGCCTCTCCCACTGTGCTGTGTGTGACTATAAGTTAATTCGAGGCATAATTGTTGTTATTTTTAGGTGTTTAGAGTTCCGTGGTTCAGCTGTTAAAGTTGGATTTTTGTGAGTCGCACAGTGCATGTACGGGTTTTGGTCCTAAGTTATGCGGGTCGTAAGTCCTGCCTTTGGCGCTCATTGCCCCCTAGGTCCTGCGGCGAGTGCAGCAAAGCCGCAAACGTAAACCAACATTCTTGGTCCACAACTATTAGTGATAATCTTGTAGGCTTTAGTTGCTGATAGAACATTATAAGTACTTGGAAGTGCTGATACAATTGAATGTTGTTTAATAACAGATGGTATGCGTCAGGGATGTGTTTCTATCTAGGCCCAGCAGGCCTAGGGCATAACATTTTGAGGGGGCAGCAGACTGTCTGGAGATGCAGTACAATTAAATATATGCACAGAAATGTCTGTATGCAGTGACGTGTCAGTAAGTGTACTTGTTACTGTCTGACATAAGATATGTATATCTGTGTGTGTGTGTGTGTATATATATATATATATATATATATAATATATAATATAATATATACACACACACATACAGGAATACCTTGTTTAACGCTGTAGATCGGTTCCAGGCAAGAGGATTGTTAATCAAAACCGCTCTAAACTGTGCAGTTTAAAATGGGGATAGGGGAACTCATGACAAAAATGCACAATTGAAATGTAAAACCTTTTTTCGTTTTATATGATCTTCAAAGAAACAGCAAACATAACGTGAACACAAACTGAACATTAGCAGAAATATAAACTTTACATTTGTGATTGTGGAAGCTTCTGGCTCATCCTGGATTCTGTTTGTTTTTTTGAGAATCAGAGCATTAAAAGGTGTCTAGCAGCAAAAACAGCGTTCTAGCGAGGCGTTAAAAGGCATTAACGGGTTAAAATAGCTTTATAGTGCTAAAAGGGGTAGTGTTAAGCAGGGTATACCTGTATACAAATACAGGCCTTTTAACTCTGTAGATGTGTTCCTAGAAGACCAATTTTAAAATAGAATAAATCGCAGGCAAACTTGATTTCAAAATTCCTTCCATGGCTCTTGGTGTTTTGGAATGATACACAAGCATCAAAAAGCGTTACTCAGGGAGGTGTCGGCCAAAAACTATATATATATACTAGACAATCGCCCTCTTAAAAAATGACGGTATAATATTGTGTGTTCTCTCTCTGTGCTGAATCTCTCTCTCCCTCCCTTCTCTCTACCTCCCTCCAGCCTTCCTTCTTTCTTTACCTTTTCTTATCTCCCTCCTTATGTACATCTCTCTCCTTCTCTCTCCCACCCTCTCCTCTCTCCCTTCACCATGCAATGCTCACAATTCTTTCTCTCTATCCCTCCTTCCTTCTCTCTCCTCTCCCTCCCTCTCTCTACCTTCGCCAGCATTACACACAAACTCGCATTATGACAATTATATTAGCGATAAATGTATAATTAGATAAAGGGGTACCCTAGTGGTCCAGTGGTTAAGATTTGGGGCTTTTGCTGAAGCGACCTTGGTTCCATTCCAGTCAGGGTACCAATAGGTCACGCCACCCTGAAGCCATGCACGGTTGGGCCTGGTCAGTACTTGGATGGGAGACCACCTAGGAATACCAAGCCCACCGGAGAAGGTGGAGCTGGCAACCCACTCCAGTATCTCTGCCATAAATACCAACTGGATCAGCATGACCATGGACATAAAGATATGCCTGGTGTGTTACAGTCCAGGAGGTCACAGAGAGTAGGACATGACTGTTTTAATTGAAATTGAGAAGGAGGAGCTGCAAGTGAGTGTGAGGGCCCACAAATATGAATGGCCTAGGGCCCTAGGGCTCTATTCAACTAAAACGCCCATGGTCTGGTGGACTTATCTCTTATACTGCTATCAGTCTTTCCCTACTTCTCTTCGATGACTATTACTGGCAAAATCTACACTGGTTAGAAAAGAAAGCCTCCTGGGCAGATCCTTTCCACAGGATATTTAACACAGACTGGAGAGTATCTGCAAGGTTAAATACAAATGCAAGATTGTAAGAGCTAAATCGAACTTCTTCAGTATCGTTTAATTGCTAATGAATTACTATATAAATGAGTGTAATGGAGGCCCCGACACATTCCCATGGTGCTGGCCCATTACACAGCTATGGCTGTGAATAATAACACAACATGTCTGTTACTGTGACTGATTTATTAATTACACGGTTGCTAATGGTTGCCATTCCCTGTCTCCCGGCGGCCATTTCACGGGCTGTCCTGAGCGGCCATTACTGTGAGTGGGCGGCGCTGTGAGAGGAGGAGAGATAGACACAGCCGCCGCCATTATCCGCCTTGCTCTCTAGATCCGCACACATACCCCGGGTATACCCGCCATTGTTGTACACAACAGAGGATGTCTGACGAGGACCTGCAGGACGAGGCCATGATGGAGACGGCGGGCACGGACCCGGAGGAAGGAAGCGGAGAGGGAGGCAAGATAGATGCGAGCAAGACCGAGGAGGACGAGGGGTGAGACGGCAGCGAGGGGGGAGAATACCCCGAGGGCATCAATTACTAGTATCTGTATCGTACTGGGACTGAGTGGAGGAGCAGTCATTGCAAACATGGCCTGGTGTATGCAATATGTACTACTGCATCGTGTTATAGTGTATAGCAACACAACTCCGTGCACTGCAGGAGGGAGGTGTACTATACACCAGTATATATACAGGAGGGGGGTGTACTATACACCAGTATATATACACGAGGGGGGTGTACTATACACCAGTATATATACAGGAGAGGGGGTGTACTATACACCAGTATATATACAGGAGGGGGGGGTGTACTATACACCAGTATATATACACGAGGGGGGTGTACTATACACCAGTATATATACAGGAGAGGGGGTGTACTATACACCAGTATATATACAGGAGAGGGGGGTGTACTATACACCAGTATATATACAGGAGGGGGGGTGTACTATACACCAGTATATATACAGGAGGGGGGGTGTACTATACACCAGTATATATACAGGAGGGGGGGGGTGTACTATACACCAGTATATATACAGGAGGGGGGGGTGTACTATACACCAGTATATATACAGGAGGGGGGGTGTACTATACACCAGTATATATACAGGAGGGGGGGGTGTACTATACACCAGTATATATACAGGAGGGGGGGTGTACTATACACCAGTATATATACAGGAGGGGGGGTGTACTATACACCAGTATATATACAGGAGGGGGGGTGTACTATACACCAGTATATATACAGGAGGGGGGAGGGAGGTGTACTATACACCAGTATATATACAGGAGGGGGGAGGGAGGTGTACTATACACCAGTATACATATACAGGAGGGGGAGGGTGGGTGTACTATACACCAGTATACATATACAGGAGGGGACTATACAGCAGTATAAATATACAGTAGAGGGGGGTGTACTATTTGCCAGCGTAGACTGACAGTATTGAGACCCCTGTCTGTGAGAGTCTAGATCGGCGATTCTCAACCTCTCTAGTGCCGCAACCCTCCGATAAATTTTCTGATGGTTTTAGGGACCTCTGGCAAATCATGTTTTGATCCCCGACAGGGTCGCGACCCACTGGTCTAGATCCTCTGTAGGAGACATATAGTCGGCATACAGTATAGTATCTCATTTGATTTGAGACCCGTTTCTCTTATGCATCGGTCCCACAGTAGTGGGTCTACAACAAGGGTGCACACGTTTGCTCCTTGATTTGAGGATATCCCTGCTGCACACAGGTGAGTCAATCGCATCTTCACCTGTGTACAGAAAAGATATCTTCATAAAATCCAGACTTGTGTGTGGCCATCCAGAACCGAACCTGTGCACCCCTGCTCCCCAGAATAACATGAGAACTTGAGAGACCCGCTACATTATAGATGCACAGTAGTTCTCTTGTAATGAGCTTTTAATTACTGTCTAGCAATAAGATAGTATCATGGGCAGGTCCTCTCTCACATCCTAGGTGTATAATCTGCTGGAAGATACAGTGCTTAGTTCAAATGTCATGTTTGAAAGCTGTATTGGTTTTCTGTTTGGTTCAAATACTGTTTTAATTCCCAGGTAGTTACTAAATAAACTAAACCTTATGTGATCACCACACTGGGCCTTTAATGTATACTATATCTACTGAATGCGAAGTTAAAGGAAAGTATACACTCTCCAAAAGAATTGGATCTAATAACAGATTATTTTTACTATTCACTATTTGTACTTGTTTGATTTGTATCCTCAGATGATATGTTGAATCTTCTAATGCAAGAGATTATTATTAAAAAATCTTTCAGTACCGAAAATAAATATTTAAGAGCTTATCAACAACCTAGGCCCCCTCCTACTGTCAGAATAGGTAAACACACATTGCAATGGCTTCTCCATACAATACATGTTTGAGTAAAGTATTTAGCTCAGTGGTGTATTCTATAAATATGGCTTTAGTGGTCTTTAAGGCACAATTTGTTCTTCATGATATAGTCTAGTTTATAGTACCTGGTAACAGTACAGTGTTGTAATGGCTACATTAACTACTATATAATACACCTTATAATATAACCATATACTATATTCGGTCCTTTCCCTCTCCCCCTAAGCAAAAGATTTGCTAGATGGCGCTGTCGATTTTCAGAATACTTCTGCACATTGCATATAAGGCAGGCCGACAGAAGAGGCCTTGTGCTGTGAGGCACCCTTGAGGGCCAATGGCCTGTCAATTCAGCGCCGTCGAGTTACGCCACGTCGGAGGGGGCAATCATTATAGGCCTGCAACATCTAGTGGCTACTTGCTGGCACTGCAGCTGTCAGTGTTGGCGATTTCTTACGCATACACAACAGGATAGATCCCTATTTTCTGTTAATTGTGAAGATGTAGCAAATAGTTATTAATGTCCCCTATCGCCTGCATTGATGATGTACTACCATTTTATTGGAATGGATGTACTGTCTTTTTAGGAATCCTGCTATTTGCTTAAGCACTAAAGGACATTTTCTTTCAGATTTAGTGACTAACACTATTACTACCATATATTCATAAATATAGGGCCAAATGTAATATTAGTAATTGGTTTTATATCGTTGTGGCCTATTGAATAAAGTACAATTTATTTTTAAAACATTTGGCCCTATATTTACTAAATCCTAAACATCTTAGTTATTCTGTTAGCACCTTGCGAAGATGAATCAATTTTTCTATAATCTTAGATAATGTTACTACAGGGCTAAGATTTTACTGCTGGCTCCTTGGCGTTTTAGTTATTTTGCGTGTATATGTATGCAATACATACGTGTATACAGGTGGTCCCCGGATTAGGGTCGTGATCTGTTCCTGTGAGCGTTCTTAAGCCGGATTTGTATGCAAGTCAGATCCCTGATGAATAATAATACTATAATGGCTCATGTGATAATACCTCTGTACTGTAATAATAAGTTACAGAAACCACTGTGCTCTTTATTTTTATTCAGACAAACATAAGAAAAAAATAAACTCCTGTAAAAAGCCTTTGGAGTCTGTTCTTAAGTACGGGTTGTCTGTAACCTGGGGACCTCCTGTATATGTGTCTGTGTGCGTGCCCTTTATAAGAGCACTAAAGTGGCCCTCTGTATAATTACATTAATTTAGAGACACTAAGCTATGTGAACTTGCTCATAAATATTTGTAATGTTATAGTAATACACATCTATCTCTACCATGGTTCCTGTAAAATGATTTTACTAGTATCACACTTTTTCACTAACCCTAAAGTCCTGCCTGTGCCTTCATGTACATATCTGTCCATATAAAACCCCACCCTAACTAGGTCACAGAGAAACCTTTTGTGTGGGATAAAATAGGGGATAAGGAAAGTTTCTGTACCTGATGAGCAATCTACACTGCAGTGTGCAGGTTACTACAGGGGTTGATGAATTCATATGAAATGTAGGAGAAATGATATATAGCAATCCATATAATAAATAAAAGGTTGGTAACCAGTAAACATATAGAAGCGGTGGCTCCTTGGCTGTCAGGATTTATAAATCCCTGGATGATCTTGTCCACGTGTATGTCCATGCTCACTCTGTTCTGTTGCATGTGAATGGGTTTTCAGCAGTTTTTTTCTCTGCGTTTTTGGTCAGGAAACATGGTGATCCGCTTTTTTATCTTACAAAGCCATGTGTATTATTTACAGTAGTCACACATCGCTGTAAATAAGGATAAGGCATTCTTTTGAGAGCTTAGTTCTATGTAACTGAAAGTATTTCTAAGTTACTACCTGTGACAATGCAACAATAATCCAACAAGGTCTATAGATACTGATCAGTATTGTACGCTGTAGCCCATGTTGGTGTATGCATATTATGTGTAACCTATATATTTTACTTTAGCAAACTTCTTATAGATAAAATGAGTGGGTTAGTACAGCGCTCCTGGCAGCAACGGCTCTAACACTTTTCTGCTGGCTCCTAACTTAAGTTACTATACATATATGTCTACATATAATCCATACTCTGGCTACTTAAACGTTCAACTGGCTCTTATCTAATCTGTTTGGCTTCTAAGTTTCAGATACATTTGTCAACCACTGAATTGCTATCCATAGTAAGGCAGTAAGCATACTATAATGTGCAAAGCAAGGGTTGGCAATACATTTTTGGTTTGTAGGAATATATAATTCTGGAGTATTGCAGCATTCCTGAAAAAACGATTGGATCTGGGCTTGAGAAATCCTGGGAGCTTCTAACATGGTACTGCTGAGCGAGTGGTCTATCCTATCACATGTACTGCTGGGTGATTTGTTGTGAGCCCATCCTAGTATTGGACATCACATACATACAGTTTTTTTATTAAACAGGCTGTTTTTTCAGTTCCTTCTCTCCCCATGGAAAAAAAGTGAAAGCTTCCAGCACTGGTTAAACAACTCTTGAATACGGTGTTACTTTGATCGTTTTCAAAATCTCTAATCTACTTTTTTTTTTTAAGTTCGTAAAATGTTTGGCTGGCTCCTGACTAACCTGGTTGGCTCCTAAATTGTAGGTACATTTGTCAAACCCTGGTTTATAGGGATTTATGCAACTGTAGGTGTACTCTTATAGGCTTTATTTGCTGTTTTACCTGCAGTTGCATAAATCAGTATGAGCATGTGCTTGCTCAGGGGATAATTTGGCTTGGTAATAGATAACATTTGCAGATTAGGATTATCGGTGAGACTGCTTTCTCCTTAACACACAAGTTGCATCAGTATTTGTTACTACATTATTTTTTCATAACATTAAATTTAAAAAGAGTGTTTTTAGCTCTAGTTTCCAGTACTGTCTGACTTAGGATCTTGTCTGTTAGTTTTGCTTTGCTGGAAGTGGAGTAACAGGAAACCAGGTAGACGTATTTGGCTGCGCAACCCAGCAGTAAATCTGTAACATGTTGCCATGTGCTGTATTAATTAGTACCTAGACTGTCCTACGGCCAAAATATTGGTGCTCTTGTGCCAGATGGATACATGAAAGATTTATTGATAGACTGCATACTGTTTATGGGCTGGTTTGGGAGGACATATAACCTGAAAGTGTTCTACTTGCAGAATGTTATAGACAAATATTGGAACTGCCAGGCATCCATACTACGCAGGAAGTTTCTATCTGGACAGCAGAAATGTGGCCACTGACAGTGCCAGTGCTTTCATTGGGACTGAAAAGCAGCCTAATAAAGCAAATAGAATCCCTAAGAATTGTGTATATAAAAGTGAAAAAATGAAAAGGCTCCACTGTATAGTTTCTAAAAATATTTTGCTCATTCGTTTTAGGGATTCAAAGCGCTACATATTAAAAGGAAGCAAGCTATAACTAACGGTCTTAAAAATATAAAACTATTAATTGAAAATATAAAATATGTAAGAGTGATAAAATGGGGACAAGACTTTCAAAAGGAATGGGATGAGAAGATCTGGCAAAGAGCGTTTAATATAACCGAAGAATATATTAAGTGTAGTTCGTTTAGAGAAATCCAGTTTAAAATACAAAGAAGGTACGTTACACCAAAGAAAATGGCCCAGAATAACCCACACAATCATTCAGGTAATTGATGGAGATAGGATCACACAAACATATGTGGTGATCATGTCTGATTATTCAAGCTTTTTGGGTTAACTGTATAATTCAGCTTTCTAAAGTCATAAAATTTAAGTTATAAAATTGTCACAAGAAATTATTCTTTCACTTTTTTTCAGGAAAATATTTCAAAGACTTAAGATTCACATTATAGTTAACTAGCGAATTGCCCGTCAAAAAATGACGGCAATGAAATTGTAAGGTAGCTAATGCTGTTTGGTGTCTAATAATGAAATATGTAATACATTACTAAATGAATATACTGTACCTATTTTGAAGCATTGTGATGAAGAGCTGGCAATCTGTGTTGATGTTGCTGCAGCATTAGTGGTGTGGAGCTGCTGTGTAAGCATGCTGAATGTGTGCACTGTGTGGTATGAATATCCGTAGGTGGTTTGTGGCGTTTTGCGAGTTTCTTGTGGTGTTTTGCGAGTTTCTTGTGGTGTTTTGCGAGTTTCTTGTGGTGTTTTGCGAGTTTCTTGTGGTGTTTTGCGAGTTTCTTGTGGTGTTTTGCGAGTTTGTTGTGGTGTTTTGCGAGTTTGTTGTGGTGTTTTGCGAGTTTGTTGTGGTGTTTTGCGAGTTTGTTGTGGTGTTTTGCGAGTTTGTTGTGGTGTTTTGCGAGTTTGTTGTGGTGTTTTGCGAGTTTGTTGTGGTGTTTTGCGAGTTTGTTGTGGTGTTTTGCGAGTTTGTTGTGGTGTTTTGCGAGTTTGTTGTGGTGTTTTGCGAGTTTGTTGTGGTGTTTTGCGAGTTTGTTGTGGTGTTTTGCGAGTTTGTTGTGGTGTTTTGCGAGTTTGTTGTGGTGTTTTGCGAGTTTGTTGTGGTGTTTTGCGAGTTTGTTGTGGTGTTTTGCGAGTTTGTTGTGGTGTTTTGCGAGTTTGTTGTGGTGTTTTGCGAGTTTGTTGTGGTGTTTTGCGAGTTTGTTGTGGTGTTTTGCGAGTTTGTTGTGGTGTTTTGCGAGTTTGTTGTGGTGTTTTGCGAGTTTGTTGTGGTGTTTTGCGAGTTTGTTGTGGTGTTTTGCGAGTTTGTTGTGGTGTTTTGCGAGTTTGTTGTGGTGTTTTGCGAGTTTGTTGTGGTGTTTTGCGAGTTTGTTGTGGTGTTTTGCGAGTTTGTTGTGGTGTTTTGCGAGTTTGTTGTGGTGTTTTGCGAGTTTGTTGTGGTGTTTTGCGAGTTTAGAGTGCTGTAGCCTCGTTTTCGTTTTGTTCGGCGGCCATTTTTTCTGTCGCTTAGATTTTTTTTTAGTCTCAAAACTCTTTTATTTTGAGTAAAATCGAGGTCTAAGTTGCATTTTTGAGGTCCTGGGTGCTCCCTCTTGGTGTAGGTAAGGTTTTTATGTATGTGCTGTGTGTATGTATTGTGTTTTAAATGTTTGTATGTCGGCGTGTTGCGTCCGATGTTTGCGAGGTCGTAATGTGTGGTAACGTGTTTCGTAGGTTGTTTGCGTTCCCCGTAAAATTTAGCGAGTGTCGTAATTTGTGTGTCGTGTTTTTTGAGTAGCGACGTGAAGTTTGCGAGGGTTTGAGGCCCTTGCCCAGTGACCTCGCCAGCAACTGAGTCCCTCGCTTCGCGAGGGACCTCAGTTGCTGGCATGCCAGCAACTGAGGCCCTTGCCCAGTGACCTCGCCAGCAACTGAGGCCCTCGCTTCGCGAGGGGCCTCAGTTGCTGGCATGGAGCGCCTTCGGCGCTCCATGCCAGCAACTGAGGCCCTTGCCCAGTGACCTCGCCAGCAACTGATGTCCTTGCCCAGTGACCTTGCTACGCGAGGGCCGCGGGCTCGCTATGCGAGCCTGCAAGCGTGAGCAACAACCCGTACGCTCACAACTATATATGTGATATCTTGATGGTATCGAAACAATTAATTCTTCTTAATTGGAAGAAAGAAAGTTTACCAACCTGGGAAGGGATAAAAGGAGGAGTTGATAGAAATGCACAAATAGAACTGGATTTCATGAGTTACAATAGAGATAAACTATTTAAAAATAAATTAAGATGGTCTTTTTGGACCATATAAATAACAGAAAGTATAAGATCCTTTTGTTCCCTCCATACACAAACCTTGAGTCGAATTCCCACAAACCTATAACCACTTAGAGGATATGAATATTCCTCATAATAATTTTAACATTTCTGAGAGGGTGTGATAACATTTTTTGTATTAAATGAAAATGGGATGATATCTCTGTTTTGTAAAATTTTGATAGAACTTAAATAAGATTATAATAATAAAATAAAAAAAACGAACTACATAGAAAAGATGTGATGAGTCATTCTTTTATCGGATACGTTCATGTGGAAAGTCGTTTTACATTCGTCAAACAGTCTGCCTTGGGCAGACCATTTTAATTTGTGATGATTCACATAGGGTGTCAAGTTAATGACTGGACAAGCAGCAAATCACAATTCAAGCTTACATATTTGATATTTACATTTATTTAATAAACCTAAAAGGTACGGTTTCTAATTATCGATTGCAGCCATAGCTTGGACCTGGTAAATTGTTGCACATCTTGCTGAGTACATTTCCATAATATAATACCAAGAGTCAGATGATCAAAGCTGATTTGTCCTATGGGCATTTAGTTCAGCTGTAACATTCACAAAGAGAAATATCCCATAGTGTTTTCATCTGGTTCAGCCCTAAAATACCAGACAATTCTTTAAATTTTGAAAAACAGCAAATATTTTAGATTTATATTTATTATAGTGTTTTTCTAAAGGGGCAGTTTTGTGCATTTCACAAAGAATATACAGGTTTTTCCATTAATTTGCCATATGTTGTCTAAAAGTAGGCTTCTAAGTAAAGAAAAGTCAATATTTTCCATGAAATGTAACAATACACTGCTGGAAGCTGCTGTAATATTGATCAGTGGTATTGAACGGCCTCTCTCACGCACAGACAAGCTTATGGTACTTATTTATATTTGTGTAACTGACTATACTGTAATATATGGCTTGTAGGATTGTACGCCACTTTTTGTGATGAGATTAAACTGATAAGGGAGTCCATGTCTGCTGAATTTAGGTAAAAGGTGAGACTAATAGAGCATGTATTTTTTTTTTTTTTTTTTTTTTTTCTTCAATAACCTCTATTGCCTTTCTTTAAAATTAGGAAACTTTTTGAGCGGGGGTGTTATGGAATTGGAAGTGAACCTTTAACATGCAGGTCCCTCCCTTTTTTATTTTTTATTTATGTTGTTTGATATTTTTGTTTAAGCAGGAAAATGTTTATTGGAGGCCTCAGCTGGGACACAACAAAGAAGGATCTAAAAGATTACTTCTCAAAATTCGGAGAGGTTGTAGACTGCACCCTGAAATTGGACCCGATTACTGGCCGATCACGGGGTTTTGGCTTTGTATTGTTTAAAGAGTCTGGAGGTGTTGACAAGGTACAGTATTATATTAAATATCTAGTCCTCTTCTGTTCAGAATTTGTAATCCAACCAGCCTTAATGTCCTATTTTATGACCTCATATTAAAAAGATATGATCATAGTATAAATGGTTGACATTTGGCCCCTGAGTGCATTTAAGTAATCAATTCTGATCCTTCTCCTTTTAAACGACTCTGTAGTGCCCCAACAGGAGCTAGATGATTTAATTAGACATTAGCCATTAAGAAAATACATATATTGGGATTTTAAAGGGCAATGATTAATATTAAACTCCTTCAAAGATCAGACTTCTGGTCTCTGCCCACTATAAGGTCAAGGGGAAGGTGACTTTGTCTATTGGGCATTGCTACATTTTCAGGCCCAATGTTTTCTCTAGAGGCTGTAGACTTGCTGTGTTAAAGTGGTTTTCCCTTTCAGCAGCCTCTTATCTAATCAGATTATTCTTAAAATTAGTCCTCTTGGCAAACCCACTTTCACCCTTAATGACCTTTTCAAGGTGGAGGCAACCTGATTACCATTTAATTGTGGAGTATTGTAGTTATGGAGCATTAAAGGGATAGACTATACCTATGTATGTATCTATTTACTTTGCACATGTTTACTGTGCTGTTTCAAATTAGCCTGTCAGTGACCCCTCTCAAGCAGGATGTTGCCATGGATTGGTTACTAGGAGTCGGTGCAACACCTGTACTTGGAAGTACACAGCTTTCATGAGCTGCAGGAGAGAAAACAAGTTAGAAACTATTTGTAAGACTATAGGCTTATATACTTAGGTATATTATAATCCTAGTGATATCCAGAAACCATGGAGTCTTCTTAATGGTCAGTGAACTAATTAATCTAGTTAGGGCATTACGTCTTAAGATTTGCCTTTTCTCATAAATTGTGTATGTCTGTGGTGCAATAACAAGACAGGCTGCTGGTCCATTGAAAGCAGCAATACGAATTATTTGGTGCCGCAGAAAAAATATATTCTTTTATCCTTGATGTTTATCACCACTAAGCACACATAATTTACATGCAACTTGTCTGTAATCCTATACATTTCCTCCTCCTTGCTAATGAAAGATTAGAATCCCAAGATTTTAACTACCTGCTAATGTTTTTTTGTTTTTTATCCAGGAGGACAGCCTCACAATTACTATATTTAACCAGTGTAAATGGATATTGTTTGCATTTGCTTTTTATATTTTAAAGTTGTTTGGATGATTTGTATTGTTAATTTACCCTTGGGTGCATGTGGGTGGTAGGATAATGTACTTTACTAAAACATAGGTAATTATAGACTTCTTGTTTGATGTTTTGTATCTGCTGCACCAGATGAGCTACTGCCATCTTATAAGTCACAAGCACTATGCACAATGACAGCAGAGATCCCAAGTATGGTATATTTTCAAACTATAGGTACTTAGAAGTACTTTATCAGTTGAATAATATGCTGTGGTGGCGTGTTCTGTGTGTCAGCAAGACAAAGGATACTACAGGAGTACTAAATCTACACCCCCTTTTGTATCGCTACCTTGTTGTGGTGAAGGGGCTTGTTTACTTCAATGAAGCTGTGAGCTATACCATATAGGGCCACCCAAGATAGGCAGGTCTTAGCATAGAGGTCAGACAAATCGCAGTGCACTGGAGAAGGAGCTGGCAATCCACTCCAGTATCTTACTCAAGAAAACCTCATGGGTCATAGAGAGTTGCTAACATCTGAAAAAATAAAAACAAAATGTTAGTTGTGTGCAGCTCCTTTTTCTTAGTCATTGATTTAAAGAAAGTAGTTACTTCTGAAGTATAGCAAAAGAGCATGAGTCACAAGATAGAAATCTTAAAAGGATGCTTGGGTCCATATTTTCTAATGGGTGATGTGTATGTCTGTGAAACAAGGATTCAACTTTTTACATAGTTAGTTATTTATTCTATACTATTATGAAAACATGGAATTGGCAGATTACCTTTAATTGCTGTAACATTTTTAAAATAAAGTATCAGTATTTTAAAAATGTTTACTTAAAAAAAAAAAAAAAAAAAAAAATACATCGTTGCCTTTACTAAATTACTAAAGTTTTGTTTGCATGTTGCCTGTTTTAAACTTCATTGAAACATACTGTAGTCCAGGGTTAACCATTTTGTTTGGCTGCTGCTGACGCCATCCTACCAGCCTGGTCTTGCAGAAGGATTAAGCTGGTTGACAGGCAACTAAAAATAAGGCGCAAAACCCGGCAAATACACATAATAGTGGTGGTGAACTGGATATATTCTGAATTAATAAGGTCAAACACATATAATACCATAGAACAACCAATACAGAAGAAACACTTTTATTTAATTCCATTTTTTTTTTACAAGTTATACTTTCAGTGGTGCGTTTGAGCAAGTTAATGATGTTCATGAATTCTGTTGTAATTCTAAAAACAGCAGACAATGAGGGAGGACCCCATTGGTAAACGATGATGGAAACACATTCAAGTCAATCTAAAGATTTTTAAGTAACACTGGCACCTCTAGATACACTGTAGTCAAGTATACTGAAGACTTTACTGTAACAATTGCTTATAGTAACAAAACGTAAGTACTTGACTTTTCTCTTAGTGTAATGATGATGTTTCTGCAGGTGATGGAGCAGAAAGAGCACAAACTGAATGGCAAGGTGATTGACCCAAAAAGGGCTAAAGCAATGAAGACAAAGGAACCAGTCAAGAAGATTTTTGTCGGTGGATTATCTCCAGACACTCCTGAAGACAAGATAAGGGAGTACTTTGGAACATTTGGAGAGGTATATATCATATGAGTTAAAGGGACTTTGAAGGTTTCCGAATTTCACTAGGAATATAATATACCTGTGTTTTTCCTCTTATGTGCTTTAATTTTTTATTAAGAGCTTAAAAGCTCTGTTTTTGTATGAATTTAGGCAGAACAAAAGAGTACCCGCTTGGGTCTGCCCTCTATAGCTCATGAAGACACTGTACAGTCCTACTGGTTGTGTAATGTCTGAGAAGCCAATCCGTGACATCTCTCAGCAACATTTGGCAATATGCTGCTGAAAGAGGTCACTGATTGTGAAGAGCAGGGTTTAAAATTAGCCAGTCTATGTATTTATGAGCAGAGAGGGCAGACCCATGCAGGTATTATTTTAGGCAATACAAACCATAGCTTTTAAGCATTGGTTAATAAAATGAAGTACATGGTATATCTGTGTCTAGACTTTATTTCTAGTGAAATACAGAAACCTTCCATGTCCATTCAGTTATGCTAAATCTACCAGATTACATGTTTTATGTAAATGAAGGCAAGTTTAAAAAAAGAAAATACGGATTGAATGTGGCTGTACAATGCAACATCTTGTTATTTATCAGCGTACCCCCCCCCCCCTTTTTTTATTTTTATTTTTTTATGTGAATGTGCCATTCTTTTGTAGATATTGTAAATAAAGGATAGCAATCCATTTTGAACATAGTGATTATGATCAAAACAAAGTTCAGTGATAGGACAAGGTTTCTCTACCACTAATCTGGTGAGAGCATGTCCTGGGTGGTTTTGGATTTGGCAGTGCTCGAATAGACCTAATGAAGTGGTCTTTGAAAGAGGTCTATATGTTTTGAAGTAGCACTATAGTACCATAGCAGAAGTATAGTTGACAAGTTCTAGGAAAGCATTTCATTAAATATGTGAATATTCTGTCATGGCAGCAGCCATTTTTATTTCAGTGTCTTTTTACACATAGGTGAGCTTAGGTGTAGAGCAGTGCTGCTGATAAAATTAAATACAGTTTTAAGTGTCCAATATGATGCACTGCTTTTAGTATATATTATTAACAGAGTGTATTTTGATGCTTATATGTCTTCCTTTAACCTCCATACATCTCAAGTCTTTCTCTGCTCTTTCATCACTTTTCCCAGGTTGAAGCAATTGAGCTCCCCATGGATACAAAAACGAACAAAAGACGTGGGTTCTGTTTCATCACATTTAAAGAAGAGGAACCTGTGAAAAAAATAATGGAAAAGAAATACCATAATGTTGGCCTCAGTAAAGTATGTACCGATTTTTGTCTTTTTATGTATATATTGTTGCCAAATTGTGTTTAGCGGATATTGGTAACCATACACTACTGTGAGGCAAAATAGTGATTTGACCCTGCTCCTTAGTATACTTGTACATTTAGTTGTGTGGCTGTATAGCTTAGACCCATTTATATTTTTTATGCAGTCAATCTGTTTAAAGAAATGTCCTCCTTAAGTGTCTAACATTTTAGGAATGTTTTATGGGAATGTATTATTTTACAAGTGTAACCAAAGTTAAGTCTTCTAATGCTTTTCACTTGCTTTATAATCTAACATTAAGTTGGAATAATTTTGTGTCTATATAAGCATAACAATAACTTTCATGTTGCTTAACCTGTATTTAAAATACCCCAGTTATTGCAGAATACAAAGTTATTCATTTGTGCCAGAGTTGTTCACTTTTTCTTTTTTTCTTTTGTTTACTTTTAATT